>CAUYSK010011932.1:0-26705 GCA_963575035.1 Avahi laniger | reverse complement strand
AGTTTGAGGTTGCTGTGAGCTAGGCTGACACCATGGCACTCACTCTAGCCAGGGTAACAAAGTGAGACTCTGTCTCAAAAAAAAAAAAATAGGGTCGTAGAGATGAAGTGGCAAGATACAGGAAGATGCATACAGACGAATTTGGACTTGATGACATGCATGGTGGGAAACCATTGAGGAAGAGTGAGTGGATAAAAGTAACGTGGGGAAGAAGCAGTGGTCACAAGAATGCAAGCAGTGGCACACAGGAGCTCACAAAAGCTCAAAATTTCAGTAGTAAAATTTTCAGGAATTTTGTGACCTGGTTAATGTAACTTTGGGTAGTTTGAAATCAGCCCTGGTGGGAATATTTACACCACAGGAACGGGCAAATGTTACAAAGCGGACCTCCGCCTCCCCCCAAGAACTGGTTATTAAACATTCACCTGTATACCACTGTATGTAGGACCTGAAAGGACAAACTTCATTTCAATGACTGTCTATTTCATGCCAGGCATGTTGCAGCTAAACCTGCTGAAGGGCTCTCACCTCAGTTAAAAGGGCTTGTATCAGAAAGGCAATAACAAATGCTGGCAAGGATGCGGAGAAAGGGGAACCCTCGTACACTGGTGGGAATGTAAATTAGTGTGGCCACTATGGAGAACAGTGTGGAGATTCCTTAAAAAACTGCAAATAGCCTTTTCCATGCTACCCAGAGAGGGGCCCATACAGTGTTGTTCTGGATTCCCCTTGTAACTTAAAGGGAAACTATCACAATGTCTGGAGCCATTTGACGTCCTGCAAATGGAGGAGGATGTCCTCAAGTTCCTTGCAATAGGAACCCATTTAAGGTGGCACCAACTTTGACTTCCAAATGGAGCAGTACATCTACAAAAGGAAAAGTGATGGCATCTGCGTCATAAATCGGAAGAGGACCTGGGAGAAGCTTCTGTTGGCAGCTCGTGCCATTGTTGCCATCGAAAACCCTGCTGATGTCCATGTCATATCCTCCAGGAATACCGGCCAGCGACCTGTGCTGAAGTTTGCTGCTGCCGCTGGAGCCACTCCTAGTGCTAGCCACTTCACTCCTGGAACCTTGACTAACCAGACCCAGGCAGTTTTCTGGGAGCCACATCTTCTGGTGGTTACTGACCCCAGGGCTGACCACCAGCCTCTCACAGAGGCATCTTGTGTTAACCTGCCTACCATTGCTCTGTGTAACACAGTGTCTCCTCTGCATCACGTGGACATCGCCATCCCATGCAACAACAAGGGAGCTCACTCAGTGGGTCTGATGTGATGGATGCTGGCCCAGTAAGTTCTCCACATGCGTGGCACCTGTGAATGCCTGTGGAAGGTCATGCCTGATCTCTACTTCTACAGAGATCATGAAGAGATTGCAAAGGAAGAGCAGGCCGCTGCTGAGAAAGCTGTGACCAAAGAGGGATTTCAGGATGAAAGGACTGCTACTCAGCCTGAGGTTGCAGACTGGTGTGAAGGCGTTCCGGCCCTCTGTCTATTCAGCATTCCCCGCTAAAGACTGGTCTGCAGCTCCTACTGCTCAGGCCACTTGAGTGAGTAGGAACAACCACCAAGTGGTCTTAAGTTTTTCCACACACTCTTAAACGAGGTGGAAATAGAGTTGATGGAAAATAAACATAAATTTCTAAAAAAAAAAAAAAAACAAAACTGGCAATAGAAATACCGTATGACCCAGTAATCCCTCTGCTGGGTATATATCCAAAGGAGAGAAATTCAGTGTATTGAGAAGATATCTACACTCCCATGTTTCTTGGAGCACTATTCACAGTAGCCAAGATTTGAAATCAACGGGTGTCCATCAGTGGACGACTGGATAAAGAAATTGTTGTACATATATATGATGGAATATAATATAGCCACAAAAAGGAATGAAATCCTGCCATTTGTAACAACATGGATGGAACTGGAGAACATTGTGTTAAGTGAAATAAACTAAGCACAGAAAGACAAATCTGGCATGTTCTCATACGTGGGAGCTAAATATTAAAAACAATTGATCTCATGGAGACAGAGTAAAATGATGGTTACCAGAGGATAGGAAGGGCAGCAAGGAGGGGTGGATAAAGTGGGAATGGATAAAGGGTACAAAAATGTAATTAGACTTGACAATATTTGATAGCAGAAAAAAGTGACTATAATAAACAATAAGTTAGGGTGTACTTTAACTAAAAGAGTAGAACTGGAATGTTCCTAACAAAGCAATGATAAATGCCTGAGATGATGAATACACCGGTTATCCTCATTTCATTAATTCACATGGTTTGTTTCAAAACATAACATGTATCCTGTAAAGATGTACGACTATTGGCCCAACGTGGTGGCTATGATCCCAGCACTTTGGGAGGCCAAAGCGTGAGGATTGCTTGAGGCCAGGAGTTCGAGACCAGCCTAAGCAAGAGTGAGAACCCATCTCTACAAAAAATAGAAAAAATTAGCTGGGTGTGGTGTCTCCTGCCTGCAGTCCCAGCTACTTGGGAGGCTGAGGTAGGAGGATGGCTTGAGCCCGGGAGTTGGAGGTTGCAGTGAGCTGTGATGATGCCACTGCTCTCCAGCCCAGGCAACAGAACAAGGTGGAGGAGGGGAAGATATACAACTATTATGTACTCCTAATAATTAAAAATTAGAAAAAATTTAAAAATAAAGCATACAGTTCAATGGTTTTTAATATATTCACAGGATTGTGCACCCCTCACCACTATTTAATTCCAGAATGTTTTGATCACCGAAAAATGAAACTCTGCCTGTTAGCAGTTACCATTCTCCCAACATCCCCAGCCCCTGGTAACCTCTGTTCTACATTGTTTCTATGGATTTGCCTGTTTTGGACATTTCATGTAAATAGCATCATCAAATATGTGACCTTCTGTGACTGGCTTCTTTCACTTAGCATTATGTTTTGACTGCTAATCTGTGTTGCACCAAACTTCATTCTTTTTTAAGGCTGAGTAATATTCCATCATGTGATTCTGTTGCCTTTTATTGCCCATCATTTTGTGGACATTTCAGTTGCTTTCACTTTTTGGTTATGAATAATGCTGCTGTGTACTTTTGTGTACAAGTTGTTGGGTAGACATGTTTTCAGTTCTCTTGAGCATGTACCTAGAAGTGCAATTGCTGAGTCATATGGTAACTGTTTAAATTTTTGAGGAACTGCCAAACTTTTCTACAGCAGCTGCACCATTTTACATTCCCACCAGCAGCATACAAGTGTTCTAACTTCTCCACATCCTCCCCAACATTTATTTTACATTTTTAAAATTATAGCCATCCCAGTGGGTGTGAAGTGGTATCTCATGGTGGTTTTGAGTTTTCATTTCCCTGATGACTAATGATATTGAGCATATTTTCATGGACTTACCATTTGTACGTCATCTTTGGAGAAATGTCTTTAAATTTTTTGTACATTTTAAATTGGATTATTTATCTTTGTATTGAGTTGTAAAAGTAGTTTATATATTTTGGGTACTAGACCCTTATCAAATATGATTTGAAAATATTTTCTGCCATTCTATGAGTTGTCTTTTCACTTTCTTGGTAGTGTCCTTTGAAACACAAAAGTTCCAAATTTTGATGAAGTCCAGTTTATTCTTTGGCTTTTTGTGCTTTCGGTGCTATATCAAAGAAACCGTTGTCTACCAAGGTCACAAAGATTTACACCTGTGTATTCTTCTAAGAGTCTTACAGTTTTAGCTCTGATCCATTTTGGATTAACTTTTATATATAGTGTAAGGTAGGAGTCCAACTTCGTTCTTTTGCATGTTGATAGGCAGGTGTCCCAGTGCCACTTGTTGAAAAGACTATTCTTTTCCCCCATTGAGTGGTCTTGGCACCCTTGTTGAAAAAAATCAGTCGACTATGGATGTATGGATTTATTTCCGGACTCTTACTCTGAACTGTCTGTTCTGTTCCATTGATCTGTATGTCTGTCCTTATGCCAGTACCACACTGGCCTAATTAGCTTTGGTAGGTTTTGAAACTGGGAAGTTTGAGTCTTCCAACTACGTTCTTTTTCAAGAGTGTTTTGGCTATTCAGAGTCCCTTGAATTTTCATATGAATTTTCTAATTGTCCACTTCTACAAGAAAAGCTACTGAAATTTTTATAGTAGTTGCATTGAATCTATAGATAAGTTTGAGAAATATTACCACTTTAACAATATTAAGCCTTCCCATCCATGAACATGAGATGTCTTTCCATTTATTTGGACCTTTTTTAATTTCTTTTAAAAGTATTTTGTAGTTTTCAGTGTACAAATCTTACACTTACAAGTTTAGTGCTACTCATTTTATTCTTTTTGATCCTATTGTAAATAGAGTTTTCTTAATTTCATTTTTGGATTGTTCATTGCTAGAGTATAGAAATACAGCTGACTTTTTATATTGATCTTGTGTCCTGCAACCTTGCTGAACTCATTTTTAGTTCCTTTTTGTGTGTGGATCCTTCAGGATTTATATATACGATCATTACTCCTTGACCATCTGCCTTCCCTCTCCGCAGGCCTTGCTGCTTCTCCACCGCCGAGCAGCACCCCTTGACGAGCAGCACCTGGTGGAGGCCGCCAAGCTTCTCGTCCTCCTGAACCTGTCCTTTGCATACCTGAAGCTAGACCGGCCGATAAAGGCCCTGCGCTATGGAGAGCAGGCTTTGCTCATTGACCAAAAAAATGCCAAGGCCCTCTTCAGATGTGGACAGGTGAGTTGGAGGGCAGGGACTTGGGAACAAGCATCCCAGAAAGGATAGCAGCAGTGCTCAGCTCCGGTACTGCAAACATGCCGTCTTTCCTGAGTATGTTTTTAAAACTGTGCCCTTTATGACAGGCTTGTCTTCTCATGACCGAGTATCAGAAAGCCCGAGATTTCTTAGTCCGAGCCCAGAAGGAGCAGCCCTTCAATCACGACATCAATAATGAGCTGAAGAAACTGGCCAGGTGAGACGTCTGTCTGCAGGAATGTGAACAGAGGAGATGTGATGCGGCTGCAGTTCTGGTCCATCTACCCGGGTAAAGGACTGTCTGGGAACGTTGCCCGGAACGTGTTATGAGGCAGCGCCTGCTGGAGCTGGTTTTCCGAATGCTCAGTACACTGAAACAGCAGTTTCCAGTGAGGAGGTCAGACAGACTGCCAAACTACAGATGTCTGGATCATTTTCCACCTTTCTCTTCCTCCTATCCTGTAAATAAGCACCCCCGGAGAGGTGGTCCAGTGCAATTTTTTTTTTTTTTTTTGAGACAGAGTCTCTCTTTGTTGCCCTGGCTAGAGTGAGTGCCGTGGTGTCAGCCTAGCTCACAGCAACCTCAAACTCCTGGGCTCAAGCAATTCTACTGCCTCAGCCTCCCGAGTAGCTGGGACTACAGGCATGCGCCACCATGCCCGGCTAATTTTTTCTGTATATTTTTAGCTGTCCAATTAATTTCTTTCTATTTTTGGTAGAGATGAGGTCTCGCTCTTGCTCAGGCTGGTCTCGAACTCCTGAGCTCAAACAAATCTGCCCGCCTCGGCCTCCCAGAGTGCTAGGATTACCGGCGTGAGCCACCGCGCCCGGCCTAGTGCAATTTTTAAAAAGGGTCATAAGTACTGCTCTGTTGCCCAGGCTGGAGTGCAGTGGCGCGATTATAGCTCACTGCAGCCTCAAATTCCTAGGCTCAAGCAATCTTCCCACTTCAGCCTCCCAAGTAGCTGGTACTATAGGTACGAACCACCATGCCTGGCTCATTTTAAAATTTTTTTGTAGAGACAGAGTCTCACTATGTTGCCTGGTCTTAAACTGTTAGCTAGTCTTGAACTTGTGACTTCAAGCAATTCTCCCACCTTGGCCTCCCAAAGTGCTGGGATTAGAGGTGTGATCCAACATGCCTGGCATATTTCTTCTGCATAGATGAGATTTTCTATTCCTCTTAACATTAAATATTCAATCCAGATTACTAGTTAAAGCTTTCTTGGCATTAAGAGTCTTGATGTGTGCATCTCTTAAATTTGGAACCAATGGTTACATGTCAGCCCTTTTAGGACTTCCCAGCAATTTCCTTTCTGGTATTTAGAAGTGTCCTGTCAAGTTAGATGCAGAAATTTGGGGATCTGACCATTGTTTAGCAAGAATATCTCAAGGTAGGCTAGATAGAGAATGCCGAGTGTGAGTGGCCACTTGGCAAGATGCAGCCTTGGAGCCTTACCGAGAGGCTCTCACGCATCAGGGCTGCCGTCTGCTCACAGGTGGGCTTTATGTCCAAGGGCTTCCTGAACAGCTCCCGGGAGCTTTCCCATCTCCTCCACCTTCCCTGTGTGACTTCCACCCTTTCCTGATTCTCCTTAAGGCCTGCTGAATTTTCAGTGTCTCTGGATGGGAGTGGAGAATTCCAACCACCAGATGTCACCTCCTACAAACACAGACCTTCTCTAACTAATGTATATTCTCTCAACAGCTATTACAGGGACTATGTGGATAAAGAGAAAGAAATGTGTCACCGAATGTTTGCTCCTTGTGGAGATTGCTCTACAGTAACAGAAAATTGAAGGTAATTAAAGGGCTGGGTGGCAGACAGGCTTCAGGGTTTTGTCTGGTGTAAACAAGTATGTTGTTCTTCTTGGCCCTCCAGTGAACAGTGGCTGTCTACTAGCTTAGGGTGGATTGGGGAACTGGGGCGGTTTGGAAAGCTCTTTGTTGCAGCTAATGTCACAATTATAGTGCCGAATGCTAATACTGTGGGCCTTTTTGTACAGAAGATCACTATTGGATAGTTCTCCCAGACCTGGAGGTTAAATTTATAGGCTTGGGGGGCCTTGATCTTTAAAATTTTCTAAAAATATTTTCTTCATTTTTATGTTGAACTCTCCTTGAGGTAGCTTGTAACTTGGAACATGAAACTGGCCAATATGGTCATTAGTGTGATGATTTAGCTGGGCTTTGAAGTGTCAGGCTTTTCTTAATCTGTTTTTTCCTGAGAACTTGGGAGCCTTCAACCTCACTTTACCTCTAACACATCATTAAAGAAGACAAAATCCAGGTGTCAATGGGTAGAGATGGGCCGTGGCTCTTAAGTTCTGTTTACTGTTAGAGTTAGAGATGTGACGATGCTGAAACCAACGGGGAGCAGAATCTAGCGTCCTACCCAGTACACACCTTGTGATTTAGCAGGTACAGAGCAAGGTTTCCCCATGAGCACATGAGATAACCCTCCAGTCTGGTCTGTTTAAGAAAATTAATGGAAACAAAATCACCTGCCTTAAACACCTGCTTAGCTGGGCAGATAACTCCACTCTCTTGAGGGAAGTTAAACAAGGAATAACAAGAAAACAGCTGCTGAACAGGCTCATGGTGATAAATCTCTCCTTTGTTGTTACCTACATCTCTCTACAAAAGAGGCTTGAGAGGAGGCTGTGAAAAGGCCTATTCATCCCAGACATTCTCACAAATGCTCTGTAAACTGCTGCTGCCTGCCCTGTCAGATGTAGCCAGTCAGCATGAGAAGTAAATGTTGCCTTCATCACTGACACTGACCCTTTGACCCTGGCTTTCAGGTCTTTTGGGGGACTTTGGAGTCATATTTGCAGGTCTTCTGAACTGAGACATGAAGACTTCTCTCGTTTCGCTACTGTTAATGTGTGGTGGAAATGGAGGACTATTGGCTGAACATTTTGGACTGTAATCTGACAGGTCCTGCCATTAACAGGTCCTGCCTGGGAGAAATCCAGTTCTCCCAGGGTCCGTCCTAAAACCAGGCTTGGGAACCCATGTGGGTCACAGTTTCCTTTTCTTCATCTTTACCTCCTGTCCTTTTTGGTCTGTAAGACTTTGGAGACTAATTTTTATTTTATTTTTTATTTTTTATTAATATTTCAGTAGACTTGGTATGTATAAGTGGTTTTTTTTTAACATGGATGAATTATATAATATTGAAGTCAGGGCTTTTAGTGTACCCATCACTAGATAGTGTACATTGTACCCGATGGGTAGATTTTTATCCTTTACCCCCCTATCCTCCCCCACTTCTTAGTTTCCAATGTCCTTTATGTCCCTTTGTGCCTGTGTGTACCCTTCATTTAGCCCCCACTTAAAAGTGAGAGCATGTGGGTGGTATCTGGTTTTCCATTCCTGAGATACTTAGGATAATGGTCTCCAGTTCCATCCAAGTTGCTGCAGAAGATATTATTTCATTCCTTTATGTGGCTGAGTAATACTCCATGGTGTATACACACATACACGCATACCACATTATCCACTCATCGGTTGATGGGCACTTAGATTGAGTCCATATCTTTGCAATTGTGAATTGTGCTGCAATAAACATTCAGGTGCAGGTGTCTTTTTTAATAAAATGACATCTTTTCCTTTGGGCAGATACCCAGTAGTGGGATTGCTGGAACAAATGGTAGGGCTACTTTTACTTATTTGAGGAATCTCCATATTATTTTCCATAGAGTTTGTAATATTTTACATTCCCACCAACAGTGTGTAAGCATTCCCTTTTCACCCCATCCACACCAGCATCTTTTGTTTTATGACTTTTTAATAATGGCCATTCTGACGGATAAGGTGGTATCTCATTATGGTTTTAATTTGCATTTCTCTGATTAGTAATGTTGAGCATTTTTTCATGTTTGGCCATTTGTCTTCTTTTGAAAAAAAATATGTTCATGTCTTTCACCCACTTTTTGATGGGGTTATTTTTTCTTGTTTGAGTTCTTTGTAGATTCTGGATATTAGCCCTTTGTCATATGTATAATTTGCAAATATTTTCTCCCATTCTGTAGGTTGTCTATTTACTCTGTTGATTATTTCCTTCACTGTTCAGAAACTTTTTTGTTTAATTAAGTCCCTTTTTTGTTGTTGCTACATTTGCTTTTGGTTTCTTGATCATAAATTCTTTGCCTAGGCCAATGTCCAGAAACATTTTTCCTATTTATTTATTTATATATTTGGTTTTAGGTCTTAAGTTTAAGTCTTTTATCCATCTTGAGTTAATTTTCATATATGGCGAGAGATAGGGATCCAGTTTCATTCTTCTGCATGTAGCTAACCAGTTTTCCTGGCACCATTTATTGACTAGAGTGTCCTTTCACCCACTGTATGTTTTTATCTGCTTTGTCGAAAATCAGTTGGTTGTAGATATATGGCTTTATTTCTGGGTTCTCTGTTTTATTTCATTGATCTATATGTCGACTTCTATACCAGTACCATGCTGTAGTTGGTTAAAATAACCTTGTAGTATAATTTGAAGTCAGGTGATGTGATGTGGAGGCTGATTTTTAGATAGTTTCCCACGTATTTCTAACTTGTGAATGTTTGTCTTGTCATCAATAGTGACTATATTTGGGTCTAAAATGGCCACAATTGTCATATTCCCACTGCCACTAAGATTGTAATATATTTTAGCTTTTGTGTCTTTGTTCTCTCTGTTCCCTTTTTTTTCTGTTGTGCTTGTAGCCTAGTTAGTATTAAAATAAACTAAAAACTTGGTCATCTTGACAATCTAGTTTTAACTAGGACCATTTCAGCTTTTGCTCTTCTTAGATGTTAGATATTACTGACTTGTAGCATTACTTATGGTAGAATGAGTTTTCTCTCAATTCTCTAAGCCTCTGATTATGGTAGATTGAATTTTTTGAGATCAGAGACCATGTATTTTTCATCTTTGTATTTTCTAGCATCTGGAACCATGCTTGGCACATGATCGGTGCTCAGTAAATGTTAGTTGGATCAAGTGTAAAGCAGCCACAACAGTAGACCAGCCTCTTGTAAAACGTCTTCTGGGCTGGCTCTCGTATTGGCTGTCAGAACTCTTGTTACTGCCAGTGACAGAAGCCCATCTTTAGCGTCAGCCAAAAAACATTTACAGAAGGAATTCTGGGAGTAGCTCACAGAATTAAAGCAGGAGTTTGGGCAACACTTGGGCAGGTAGAGACCAGGCGGTTCTGAGGGCCTTGGGAACTCAGTTTGCCTCTGCTTCATTCTCTCCCACTGGGAGTGCCCAGGTGTCCATCTTCACAGCCTTCTCTCTGATGGAGAGAGAGCTCGTCTTCACCCCACACCTCCCTCTTCTTCCTGTCCCAACCGTAACTCAATTTGAAAAATCCTGGGCAGGACCCTGGCCTGGTCTGGCGTATATAGAGCCCTGTGAGTATCTCCTATTCCAAGCACCACATGATAGGAATTGGGATAAGAATAATTGTCTGAGAGAAGGTGGCTGCTGTTTCCCAAAACCCAGAGGGTGGAGACGATAACCAGCAAGATGCCCATCGTGGGCACTGAGACACTGTGGTGTCCCTGTTCTTTTGAGTGGGACTTGTTGTCCTGCTGTGATAGAGCAGGGGACCACTTGCCAGTTCTGTGAATGAGGAGTCTGTTGCAGCTCCTGGTGCTGGGAGGTTGAACAGTGGAAGGAACAGGTATGTCCATGGCTCTGCACAGAGTCTCCCTCCATTAGGATTTCCAGAGGGTCAAAACATACACCTCTGCATGGGAGTGTTGTTTGGATAATCTAAAAAGTCAAGATTAGAAGTCAATGCTTTGATTCACATACATCAGGATACCTAGAGATTTATTGCAAACCTCAAGTTCATATTTGATAAGCTGTTTTGAAACTGCTTTTCCTGTAGTTTTCAAAGCAGTGGAGTCAGTATTCCTATATTTGTTTATACTGCATTGAAAGTTTCATAAGTTGGCCACGCGCGATGGCTCATGCCTGTTATCCTGGCACTCTGCGAGGCAGAGGTGGGAGGATCACTTGAGTTCAGGAGTTCAAGACCAGCCTGAGCAAGAGTGAAATCCTGCCTCTACTAAAAATAGAAAAAAATTAGCCGGGCATGGTGGCTCACACCTGTAGTCCCAGCTACTCGGGAAGCTGAGGTTAGGAGAATTGCTCGATCCTAGGAGTTTGAGGTTGCTGTGAGCTAGGCTGATGCCATGGCACTCTAGCCTGGGCGACAGAGACTCACTCTCTCAAAAAAAAAAACAAAAAAAAAAACTAACTTTCATAGGTGGACATTTTTTTTAACTGTCCCCATGGTAAGACTTCATTCACCAGAGCTCCATCCACAGTAGCGTGATTTACCAGGGGCCCCAAAGAGCTTTTAGAACACATGCTATCATAATTGGAAAACACTTGGAGTGTGGCATTTAACATTTTCCTTCATTCCGTTTCTGTTGCCTTTCCTCTTCATCCTCAGAGTTTGCATTATGTTTTTCCTTCCCAACATGCTGCTATCTGGGACCCTTGTGATAGTTTTATTGTGTCTGGAAAAGAGATGTAAAGGGAGCTCTTGTAGCTGTTTCAACCATATAAGTGGTTAACATACAACCAGTGACATTCTGTGGTTTCCAAAGATCAGGACCAGCAAGCGGACACAATAGGAAGACAGAATTTGGCCTAATATGAGGGTTTACTAATTAAATATCCTACCGTAAGTGACACTGAGTTCTCCCACATGGGGAGCACACAATGAAAACGTGGCACATTTGACTGCTTTTGGAGAATGGCCTTGGGGTGAGTGTCCACTCCTGAACTGCTCCTCTACATTCCGGGGGAGTGGGTCACCTTGACAGCTGGTGCAGTCCCTGTCAGGGTTGTCTGAGCAGAGCTGGAGGGCCCCCGAGAGGAGGGTGACGTGTGAGATGAGATGGCCTTTCTGGTCCTGTTTTACAGTCAGGCCCTTGCAGACTGTCAAGGCACAGGGTAGCAGCTGCCGTCCTCAAAGCACTTATAGTAGAGATGAAATATGAAGTCTTGTACTTAGCATTTAAAAAAAAATCACACAAGCAAAGGAAGTAGGTTCAAGGGCAGACCGAGATTTTATTGCCTGCTGGTTCAGAACATACCAAATGCGAGGATTGTGCCACGCCGCCATTGAGGAACCTTCCTTCGTCGCTGACTCCTTGCACCGTCCCTGTGGGGGCTGGCTGTGAGCCCTCTGTAGATGCTGCGTGCCGTGTGGAGAGAAGTCCGGTTCGACTCTGCCGTTGCGAGGAGAGCTGAGATTGTCTGCGGGGGCTGGAGGGGCAGGGCGCAGAGGCATTTGAAGTGGCAGGTGTCTGAGCGGTGATGACAGAGGAGTGGAAAGGAGACAGGAAGGGAGGACGCTGTCTGTCAAAAGGATTCTAGTGACATACCAGAACTTCCCTAAAGGAAAATGACTGTAATGCCCTAGGGTCTGAAAATGTCCTGTGGTACCAAAGCCATGTATTCTGGAGAAGAGAAGCTTTAAGTGATGTGTTAGCCTTTTGCTGATGGAAAGAGGTGGCTGGGTGGGGACCGGAATTAGGAGTCCAGGGACAATCCCTGTGGGCCAAGAGTGACCCAGGAAAGCTGCCCGAGGAGCTGGCAGCATTTGAGGGAGTCTCGGGTTACTTGGCAGGCCTGGCTGGACTGGGGGCAAAGGGCAAGGTGACCCATCCCACACCATCAGCTTACCTAGGCATGGCTTTCATTCTTTTGCTCTTGGTTTGTCGTATTTTATTGTTCTTCTAGATTGTTTTGATAGCATTGGTCACCATTTATTACTCTTTTTCTTAGCTTATTTTTATTAATTTTGTTCAAAATGTTTATTAATCATATTTTAAATGCCTGGTATTCTTTTATGTGTTTTATGTGGATTAGTGTTTTTAATATAAGATCTTTACAATGTAGATATTGTCTCCATTTTACAGATGATGAGTTAGGTGTGAAGGAGCTAAGCAGCTTGCCGGGCTATGTAGCTCGTAAGCAGTGGAGCTGGACAGTCCAGCCTGGCAGTCTGGCCCAGAGCCCCGAGTTACAGTGACAGTTAATACAGAGGGGAACCATTGCAACTTTCACCTGTTTCTTCCAGGTATTCTTCCATACGGCTAAATGTTATGTTTATGTTGTCATTTCTCTATTTGTCAGTTTGGACATATATCTGTTGACGTCTTGCTTTGATAAGATATAAAACCATCTCTTTCATCCATTATAGTTCTATTCCTACTTTTAGACCCTCTGTAGATTATTATAATGAAAATAATACATACTCATACTATTCTAAAGACAGTATCTCCTGTGCTCTACTTTGTATGATGATAATATTACTAACTGAAAAACTAATGCTTTTTATTTATTTATTTTTTTTAGCTTTTGTTTTTCCTGGAATTTCTTTTTTTCTTTTTTTTTTTTTGAGACAGAATCTCACTCTGTTGCCTGGGCTAGAGTGCCGTGGCATCAGCCTAGCTCACAGCAACCTCAGACTCCTGAGCTCAAGTGATCTTCCTGCCTCAGCCTCCTGAGTAGCTGGTACTACAGGCACACTGCACAACGCTTGGCTAATTTTTTCTATCTTTAGTAGAGACAGGGTCTCACTCTTGCTCAGCCTGGTCTCAAACTCCTGACTTCAAGCGATCCTCCCACCTTGGCCTCCCAGAGTGCCAGGATTACCAGTGTTAGCCACTGCACTGGGCCAGTAATTAAAATTTTGAATCTAAGGGCTCTTGTCAGATTTCCCTTTTTCACAATATCCCACTTTCCCCCTTTGTATTATGAAAAATCTCAAATTTACATAACTAAAGATAATAGTTTCAGTGATTACTCCATGTTCTCAGCATCCAGCTTTAACAATTATCCATATAAAGCCAGTGTTTTCATCTTTGACCGCACCCATTTCTTCCCTATACAGGGGAAAAAACCCTATTTCCTTCTGTACTCTCATTCACAACATTCAGTATTTCCAGAACATTTCACTTTTGACACCAGATAGTCAAGAGTTTCTCCCCACACCAACCAATTCTCCAGCACCAGCTGGGCATCCTGCAGTTCAGTTCAGTTCTGACTCTGTCTACTTGGACTTAGCACAGACATCACAGGTGAAGGCTCAGTCCAACAGGACTGCCCCCACTTTAGACTCAGCTAAGAGTCCAGGTTGTCATCTGTGCTTCTTAGCAAATGGCTTTGAATCAGAGGTTCCTGAAACTCCCTCCTTGGGTTCAGTCATTTACTGGAACGGCTCACAGGACTCAGAAACACCTACTTACATTTATCAGTTTATTACAAAGGATACTGGTGAGCAGCCAGATGAAGAGACACATAAGGCAGGGGATGTGGGAAGGGGGCGGAGCTCCCCTGCCCCCTCTGGGCATGCCACCCTCCTGGCACCTCCAGGTGTTCAGCAACTCAGAAGCTCTCTGAACCCTGATTGATTAAATTACTGGCCATTGGTGATTAATTCAACCTTCAGCCCCCCTCCCCACCCCCTGCTCGCCCTAATCCCGTGATGATATGTTTGCCTGGCACCCAGCCCCTGTCCTGAGGCTATCCAGGAATCCCCTGCCACCACTCCTGTCAATAGCATACAAAAAACACATCACTTTGGAGATTCCAGGAGTTGTTTGGAACTGTGTGCAGGAAATATGTAGAGATCAAATATATATTTCTTACTATGTCATAGTCCATCCCTGGTCTCCGGCCACAAATCCCTTAACCGCAAAATAATGTACAACTCAAAAGACACTGGCATATTTCTGGAAGCCCTTGTAGTCATTAATAATGAGTCCGTCATCATACTGTGTGAGAATGTCGCCCAGAGCGAGGCTCTCAGGCTTGCAGGCTTCCGTTCAGCCTTGCCGGGTTCCAGAAGCAGGAGTGAACTCGGCAACAGAGCTTCCTCCTTTTGAGTGTGTGGTGTGGTTCAGCTCAGAGACGTTATCATCTTTTGCTCTAGCCTCTTTCAAGGTGTTACTGTCAGTTCCCTCATCACATAACCCATTCATTCATTCTTTTACCCTCAGCTACTCTTCTATCCTTTCTCTTCATTTGTACTCAAATAGTTCCATCTCTGGAAGGGACGTTAAGTTCTGCCACTGTGCTGAACAGGTTGCAGACAGAAATAGTAGTCCAGCGAGTACCTCCCCAAGTCCACTGCCATTAAGATAGGGGAAGGTTACACTGGTGCAGAACTAGTGGGCTGTTTTTACCGCCAGGCAACACAGCTGCATTCGCTGTTAGCCCCAGTTTTGCCAGGTGGGATGGAGGCACAGCCCACCCCCGTCAGGCTCTTAGGAACTCTGATATGAGGTTTCTTAGGTACTGTCCCTGCTTCCAGCACTTGCAGTTGCAGCCCTGGTTGTATGACCTCTGCATCAGTCAGGGAAAAGAAGAAATAAGTTGAGGTCATGTGGGGAAGAAAGAAAAAAGTTTTAGTCTATACCAGTGTCCTCCTGCCCAGGTGAGTGTCGCATAGTCACACCAACACCCCCACCCCTCTCCCCACGTCCACCAGAAAAACAGAGGACTGTCTAGTGGGGACACTCCTCTAGTCCCACTCATGTGGAGTGAGTGCACACTTGTGAAGGTGAGGCAGCCAGCCCTTCATGCTTTGGTCTCCCCTCCATTTTAGACAGTGTTTTAATTGTCCATTCTATTCTCTATCAAGCTGTTACCCTGCCCATTGTAGGCTAAAAAGTGTTTCTCTCGGTCTGGAGAAGTGACAGTTATCTGAATTGGTGCAATAGCTTTTGTTCTGGTTCTTTGATAACACCTGAGCATTTGCATCTTCCTCCTGGTAAGCAAAGCCCAATCCAGAATCAGCGTCTACTCCTGTCAAGACCCATTGGTAGCCCCCGACGGCTACCAGCATTAGTCTGACTTGCCAGCTATGTTCAGGGCCTTCCCAACAGGGAATCTGTCTGATAGCCATTGGGAGTCTGTCTTTGTTACTGGCAGACGGAACGGTTCTTACTGGCATTACGTGCCTGAGAGGGTGCGAAAGGAACGTGTCTAGATTCGGCTCATCTCTGCATTACTGAAGCCCCCCACACCCCATGTCCACTCATTTTACAGAACCAGGTGGCCACCTCAAGGGAGCATGCGGGGATATCTGCTTGTCCCTTCTAGTTACCTTCTGAAGGGTTTTTTCCTGATGGGCATTCACATGACCTATTTTAATGCAGCCCTCAAATTCCCAGTGATTTTGGGTTGTGGCCATACAGGAGTCCCTTTAATAGGCCAGGTTTCCATGGCCCTCCCTCCTACCTGACCACAGAGCCAGCCATTGGCCACTGCCCACAGGAAAGGCCCAGACATGAGGGTTTTTTTGCTGTTGAGTTCTTCCGTCATCGCTGGGAAGACGAGTGCAGTCCAGCCCACCGAGCTGATTTGTTTTTACTTTCTTCCATCACGGTGCTGGCCTTCCACATAGGATGTTGTCTGTTTACCTTGGACCGCCATCCATAAATGCAGCCGCCCTTTTGCCAGCTGTTTATAGTGCACTAGTGACAATAGAATCCGTAGCTCCTCATGCCATTCCAGAGTCAGTTCCAGGTAAAAAAAAGGCTCCCTGCTTGTGAGTTTTTCCTCCTTGCATCCCCCAGCTGGTGAGATCCTATATAAACCATTTAAATTCTCTGTTCCAAAGTCCCAGCAGTTGTCCCTGGGAGGCACTTACAGTCTTTTGCCGTAAGTTCCATCTACATTCCACGTAGGGGTATTGCACAGAGAATTTGCTCTACCAGCTTCTAGTCTACACTGTGTGGGTTTGGGCAGTCTCACTGGTTACCATTTAGTGTGTCCAATTAACATCGTTTGAAGTACAGTTTTATAATGCCTGGTAGAAAAACATCACCAGTCAGATACAATGTCTGTCCCTGTGGTACAATCAGGTAAAAGAGATATTTGACATAAAACCTGTTCAGACATGCCAGTTCTCCTACGAATTTACACACCTTAACTCCATGAACCCTTACATTTCTAGCTATAGCCTCCGTTAGGACTCTATTCATAGGTTTGGGTTTTACAATACTAGGTAGAAGTTTTCCCCAGCCAGACATAATATCCATTACCATAAGATATTCAGGTGGAGGAGACACACCCCTTTATATAAAGCACGTTTAAACATTCTGGCTTTCAGAATCCAAACGTACATCGTGTCACACTCCCACCCCTGGCACTGCTGACTTAACGTAAAGCGCAGCTCAGCAATCCTGTGGCTCCGCCACAGGCACTCTCCTAGGCAGCTCCAAAAGATAAGGACTGTTCTTGCATGTTTTCTTCTGTTCTCTCCAGTGTTTGTGTTCTGCTTATTTGCTTGGCTTTTCTTTTTTCCATGCTGCAGAGTTTCGACAAATGCTTGGTTCACATTTAAGAGAGAAACAGTAGAAAAACTGGCCAGTCTAGCTGGGCAGGCCTTCTCAATGGACTCTTCCCCAGGCTGAGCAGGTGGGACCCAACCAAAATGCTTTGGAACCCTCAAATACCAGAAGGAAGGGGCTTTGCACTGAGTGCCAGCCCCTACTCTAGCTTCCCTAATTTTCCTCAGATGGATTTTTCTTCCTGAAATAGTGGATACAAGTGCTATATAATTTTGATCTGTATTGTACCAATTTCTAGTAAAGTCGAGCATTTTTGTGTATTTATTAGCCATTCATATTCTTTATGGAAATTGCCTATTGATCTCCTTTGCCCACTCTTCTCCTAGGTGGTTTTTATCTATTGTAAGAACCTCTTTCTGCATGAGGGATGTTAATTAGACGTCTTCTGTGTAAGTTCAGATATTTTCCCCTAGTTTTAACTTATTTTCATATTTACATAGCTGCCTGTGTCACTGTTTCCTTTGTGGTTTCTGGGATCCGTGCTAGGCTCATGTGGCCTGCGGGGGTGCGCAGAGGGAACAGTAGTGCTGGGGCAAAGGGCTTCCTGACGGTTCCTGCCAGTCTAAGCACCATTCCTCGTCTGTAGTGCTTTATCACGTCCGTAAATCCATTTAACTTTCCCAACATTCTTGTGAGGGAGAAATGATTATTTCTGTCTTACAAATTGAGGAAGGAATAAAGAGAATTAGGACCCTTTCCCTGTGGAGGTCTTTGTGCATATGAGTCAACAACTGTGACCATTTCCATTGGTTTTGAAGTGTAGACTCCGGACAATATCTGAAGCTTTAAATACACTCGGCTACTTTATTTGGTTGGAGCATGACCCTTTCATCCCTCTCTCAGATGTTCGGGAATTTCCCCCCTTCTCTGCTTTCCATACTTAAGAGAAGCTGAAGCCTTTGGGCTATAGAATGAAGAGGACTGAGCCGTGTTGCTTGGCCAGCCTTGGGGAAAGAGTATCTTAACAGACTTTAAAAAAAAAAAAAAAAGTGTTTTCTGGAAAGTCAAAGCAGCTCCCAGGAGACCCCCGTGAAAATAAAGGCTGGGATGTGGAGCGCACACTTCTGTTAGTGGAGATTCTGGAATTGAGTCTTGGTTCAGAGTCGGCCTGAAGTGAGCACTGAAACAGGCCCCTGGTGCCAACACCGAGGCCAGAGGAGGCCTCTGGGGACAGAGGTTCCCTTGTTCCAAAATAGCCTTCCTGTGTCCTGGCCATACTGGTCATTGCCAGGAAGCCCCAGGATCGGATCACCATCTCACAGTATGTGACTGAATCTAGATAGGGAATCCATTTGATCCTCTTCTTCCGAAAGAGATTAAGAATTCTCAAATCTAGTATTGAGTCTCGAAAGGTATTTTGTGCATCTCGTTAGACTTGTCTGAGTCCTAGAAAAATAATAACTTATTTAAATGTATTGGAAAAATTTTTTAAATGTATTTTTGTAATTTTATATATTACTAATTTTTCTGACCTTTTTTTTTTTTTTTTTTTGCCTATGTCTCCACTTTTTTTCCCCCCCTCAAAATGAAGTTGTATTTTCTCCAGGGTAACTGGGCCAGGCAGACATTCTCTTCCTGTCAGATGAAGGCCATGCCGTTTTCCAGGCAAACTGTTAGACATAGTCTCTTGATCTTCTGGATATCTGTGATATCTGTGCCTTTTCTCCCAGCTCAGGAGGTGTCATTGAAGTCATCCCTTTGTTGTGTGACTATAAATACCTTTTAGGTTGGTACCTTTTCATTATACCCCTTCCTGGGAAAGCATTTCCCCTGGTAGAGTTTCTTTGGCCCCTTTACCTCTCTCCACATCCTCTCTTGGCAGCTGTAATGGGCCCTAAACCTGCTTCCTACTGAGATTTACTTTAGTGGCTTTTGTGTTCTTTGTGGGGGAGGTATCAGTGAAGGCTAGTTTGTTAAATTCCAGGAGATAACTAGGTTACTTTTTCTGATCTTCAAAATGAACAATCACGGAAATGCCCTTTATGATTCATTATGGAATTTAAAAATGGGAAATTTGGATTCTTAGGCTTAGCTCTCTTGCTGTGACATTAGGCAAGTCATTTCATCTCTCTGGGCCTCAGTTTTCTCATCTGTAGGGTGAAACAATCAGATCTTTAAGGGCACTGTGTAGTCCCTTAGGTTGTTCTTCTTTAAGACTATCAGATGTCAGCTTGGTCTGTCTTTAATTTCTTGGGCTTATTGTCAGGTGCATAAGCCCTGCCTCTAAGCATATATAATCCTAGACACCAATTTGGATGAATAAGCACATGGGAAAATAGTGACAGAAGTAAGCCTAAGCAGTAAGGAGTGAACATCAAGTAAGTGTCTCAGTAACATCCGAGAAGAAGATGAGGAGTCTCCCTCTACTTTTCTTGACCGCCCCGAGTTCTGTGGGGTGTCGTTCATGCTGTCATGACTTTGGGCTATAGCTGTTACTGACTTTTGCTTTGGATGCTCCCCTACGCTGCAGAACAGTCACAGACCCAGGATGAAGCTGAGATGAACCGGGTGAGCCTGAGAGTTTCACGAACCCAGAGAGGGTTTTCAAATCTAATAGATAAAGGGAGTGAAGAGCTGTTGAGCAAAAATCCTCTCTAGCACAGAGGACAGTCGTATGTTCACAAGGTGAGAAGGATGTGGTCTGCCCTGTTACTGTGGTGCACCCACAGCAGTCATTGTCGGCACCGCAGCCTGAACAGAAAAGGCAGTGCAGACAGACTGTTGAAACAGGCCAGGGCTGTGCAATCTGTTTGGCATCCTGAGGTCACAGAGCTTCATTTTTCTGATGAGCTGAATGTGATAGCCATGAATGTGAGCAAATCTGTATTAGTTTCTTGTTGTTTCTGTGAGAAATGGCCTGTAGAAGCTGCCTACATTTCTTGGCTAGTGGCCCCTTCCTCCATCTTCAAAGATGGCAGTATAGTAACTTCAAATCTCAGTCGCGCTCTCTGTCAGTCTCAGCCTCTGTGTCTTTCATTCAGTGTCACTCAATCCCTCCCTCCCGTCCACTTCTGTCTCATGTTGTCTTCTCTTTCACTGCCCTTCCTGCCTCTCTCTCATAAGGATCTTTCTGATTACACTGGGCCTACCAAGATAATCCAGGGTAATCCCCCATCTCAAGATCTTTAGTGTAATCACAGAGTCTCTTTTGCCATGTATAGTAACATTCACAGGTTCCGGGAATTAGGACAAAGGCATTTTTGGGGGGACATTTTCCTGTCTTCATACCCTCTTATATATCAGCATCTACTGGGAACTACGCATCTCTCTAACGCAAAGATAGCTCAGAACCACACATCCCAAACATTCTCAACTTAGTCCTTTCTATATAGATGAGATCATCATAACAGCTGCCTTTCAGAACATTTCCTCTCTCTTGTAGTAATCCCTTCTGGTGGCTGGGAGAATGGTGGATACAGGCATATCTTGTTTTATTGCTCTTCATTTTTTTGCTCTTTACGGATAGTGTGTTTTTTACAAATTAAAGGTTTGTTACAACCCTGCATCAACAAGTCTATTGGTGCCATTTTTCCAACAGCATGTGCTCGCTTCGTGTCTCTGCATCACATTTTAGTAATTCTTATACTTTTTCATTACTGTATGTTATGGTTATCTATAATCAGTGATCGTCGATGTTACTATTGTAATTGCTTTGGGGTGCCATGAACCACACCCATAGGAGATGGCAAACTTAGTGTTATGTCTATTCCTGACTGCTCCACTGCCCAGCGATTCCATCTCCTCTCTCCCTCTCCTTGGGCCTCCTTATATTCCCTGAGACACATTATTGAAATTAGACCAGTTAATAACCCTACAATGGCCTCTAAGAGTTCAAGTGAAAAGAATAGTACATCTCTCATTTTAAGTCAAAAGCTAGAAATGATTAAGCTTAGTGAGAAAGACATGTTGAAAGCTGAGATAGGCCTAAAGCTAGGCCTCTTGTGCTAAACAATTAGCCAAGTTGTGAATACAAAAGAAAAGTTCTTGAAGTAAATTAAATGTGCTACTCCAGCGAACACACGAATAATAAGAAAGCAAAACAGCCTTATTGCTGATACAGAGAAAGTTCTAGTGTTGTTCTGGATAGAAGATCAAACCAGCCATAACGTTCTCTTATGCCAAAGCCCAATCCAGAGCAAGGCCCTAACTCTCTTCAATTCTTTGAAGGCTGAGAGTGGTGAAGAAGCTACAGAAGAAAAGTTTGATGCTAACAGAGGTTCATGAGGTTTAAGGAAAAAAGCTGTCTCCGTAACATAAAAGTGCAAGGTGAAGCAGCAAGTGCTGATGTAGAAGCTACAGCAAGTTATCCAGAAGATCTAATTAAGATAATCAATGAAGGTGACAACACTAAGCAATAGATTTTCAATGCAGACAAAACAGCCTTATATTGGAAGAAGATGCCACGTAGGACTTTCATAGCTAGAGAGCAGAAGTCCATGCTTGGCTTCAATGGACAGGCCGACTGTCTTACAAGGAGCGAGTGCAGCTAGTGACTTGAAGCTTATTTACCATTCCAAAAATCCGAGCGTCCTTAAGAATTATGCTAAATCTAGCTGGGTGCAGTAGCTCAAACCTGTAATCCCAGCAACTTGGGAGCTTAAGGCAGAGGATTGCTTGCGGCCAGGACTTTGAGACCATCCTGGAAAAAACAGCAAGACCCCATCTCCAAAAATATTTTTAAAAAATTAGCCAGGGATGGTGGCACGCACCTATAGCCCCAGCTGCTTGGGAGGCTGAGGCAGGAGGATTACTTGAACTCAGGAGTTTAAAGTTGCAGTGAGCTATGATCATGCCATTGCACTCTAGCTTGAGTGACAAAGTGAGATCCTATATCTTAAAAAAAATTATACTAAGTCTACTCTGCCTATGCTCTATAAATGTAACAGAAAAGCCTGGATGACAGCACATCTGTTTACAGCGTGGTTTACTAAATATTTTAAGCCCACTGTTGAGACCTACTCAGAAAAAAAGATTCCTTTCAAAATATTACTTCCCATTGACAATATACCTAGTCACCCAAGAGCTCTAAGGGAGATAGACAGGGAGATGAATGTACTTTTCCTGCCTGCTAACATGGCATCTGTTCTGCAGCCCGTGGGTCAAGGAGTAATTTTGAGTTTCAAGTCTTATTATTTAAGAAATAGATTTCAGGGCCAGGCGCCGTGGCTCATGCCTGTAATCCTAGCACTCTGGGAGGCTGAGGCTGGCGGATTGTTTGAGCTCAGGAGTTCGAGATCAGCCTGAGCAAGAGCGAGACCCCGTCTCTACTAAAAATTAGAAATTAATCGGACAACTAAAAATATATATAGAAAAAAATTAGCTGGGCATGGTGGCACATGCCTGTAGTCCCAGCTACTTGGGAGGCTGAGACAGACGGATCATTCGAGCCCAGGAGTTTGAGGTTGCTGTGAGCTAGGCTGACGCCACGGCACTCTAACCTGGGCAAAAGAGTGAGACTTTGTCTCAAAAAAAAAAAAAAAAAAGATTTCGTAAGGCTGTAATTGCCATACAAAACAATTCCTCTGATGGATTTGGGCAAAGTCAATCAAAAATCTTCTGGATTAGCTGGGCTTGGTGGTGGTGCACACCTATAGTCCCAGCTACTTGGTAGGCTGAGGCAGGAGGATTGCTCGAGCCCAGGAGTTTGAGATTACAGTGAGCTATGATGTTGCCACTGCACTCTGTAGCCAGGGCGACAGAGTGAGAGACTCTGTCTTAAAACAAAAACAACCCCAGGAGTTTGGAAGAAGTTGATTCCAACCCTCATGGATGACTGTGAGGGGTTCAAGACTTCAGTGGAGGAAGTAACTGCAGATGCAGTAGAAACAGCAAG
The DNA here is from genome assembly GCA_963575035.1 of Avahi laniger. Classification (NCBI taxonomy): domain Eukaryota; kingdom Metazoa; phylum Chordata; class Mammalia; order Primates; family Indriidae; genus Avahi; species Avahi laniger. Next base: position 3,770 of record CAUYSK010011932.1, on the reverse strand, counting down.
AGAACTAGAATTAATAGAAGTGGATCCTAAAGATGTGGCTGAATTGCTGCAATCTGATGATCAGACTTTAACAGTTGCTTCTTATGGGTGAGCAAAGTGATTTCTTGAGTGGAAATCTATTCCTGGTGAAGATGCTATGAACATTGTCGACAAAACAACAAAGGATTTAGAATATTCCATGAACTTAGTTGATAAAGCAGCAGGGAGGATTGACTCTAATTTTGAAAGAAGTTCTGTGGGTAAAATGCTATCAAATGGCATTGCATGCTACAGAGAAATCTTTCATGAAATCAATTGATGTGGCCAACTTCACTGTCTTATTTTAAGAAGTTGCCACAGCCACCCAAACCTTCCATGACCACGGCCCTGATCAGTCAGCAGCCATCAACATCAAGGCAACACCCTCCACCAGTAAAGATTACAACTGGCTGAAGACTCAAATGATCATTAACATTTTTTAACAATAAAGTATTTTTGATTAAGTTATGTACTTTTTCAGACATGCTACTGCACACTTAATAGATCTAGATTATAGTATAGGGTAAAGATAACTTTTGTATGCACCCAAAACAAACCAAAAAATTCACATCGCCCACTTTATCGCAACATTTCCTTTATCGTGATGGTCTGGAACCAAACCCACAGTATCTCCAAGGTATGCCTGTATGGAGAAAGACTGGTGCCAGGAGGCTGTGGCCGTTCCCAGCCGAGAGAGGAGGGCCTCACACAGACAGTGGTGTGGAGAGGAGGGAGAAAATTCAAGGACTACTTCAGATGGAAAAATCACATGATTTGGTGTCAGATGGGTCCAGATGAGGGGAAGGAATCAAAGAACCTTAGGTTTTCAGCTTTGCTGACCAGGTCCACAGAGGTACTGCCAACTGAAGGAGGCTTGGGAATAGCTGTTTTAGTTCTGGGCTTGTCAGACTTGAGGTGCCTTCAGCAAATTGGTGGAGGTCACTAGCAGGCGTTGGATATGAGTCTGGGGGATCAGAGAAGAGGCCTGGCCAGAGAGAGAGGTGGGAGCCGCAAGTACATATGGGACAGTGAACTCCAAGAGTGGGGATGAGGTCATCAGGGGAGGCGTGGAGAGAGGAAGGTGGTGGGCTGAGGATGGACCTGGAGCGCTAACGTGGAGCTGAGAGGAGAGGCCTGGAACCAGGAGAGTGAGCCACCGTGAAAACCGGGAGCCAGGGGTTCAACTGCGTCTCCTTGGTGGGCTTCTGGGCATCTGCAAGCCCCTGAAGCAGTTGCGTGTACATGCATTCCATGGCGTTCAGCTTCCTGTGGGGTCTCTAGCACCAAAAAAGGTTAAAGAACATCTAGAGGGTTGAATTTCAAAGATTAAACAGCCAAGATAAGAACTGAAAACTAATTCACTGGGTTTTCCAGTGCACTGCTGGGCGCGAAGGTGAGCCTGGCTGGAGGGAGTAGGAAGGGAGAGTGGAGAGCTGCCCAGTGCTGGTGGAAGTGCAGCTGCCCGGGACCTCCTGGGGGCTGGCTCAGATGCAGGTTCCAGGGCCCTCCCCAGGGCTGGGTGAGCAGGTGATGCAGGTGCAGCTGGACTGTGGACCCCCATAACGGAGGAGGAGGATGGTTAGATGGTAACTAGAAACATCACATATTAAGTGATGTAAACCTTGTTTTGAATCAATGGTTGCAGTTGGGGTGGCGCCTTGGACCCCTCTTTGACTATATGTCAGGGCACCATGGCAACTGATAACTGGAATAAGTGTGGCAGGGCCATGCTGTGAGGCCTGGCCCACCCCCAGGTGGGAGAGGGACCTGCAAGTGCTGTCGTTCCGTTCACACCTGGAAAGGGTGGGCTTCAGGAGACCACTGAGCTTGTTGCGTGTTCCCAGCAGTCTGACGCCTGACTCGTGGGAAGAGGCGAGGCCTTCTGTACCCACAGGGAAGTGGCTGCACTCCCTGCAGAGGGATGTAGCCGCGGGAGCGGGCAGAGAGCTGGCCCAGAGGACCACCAGAAAGGCTGTGGGGACTTCAGTGGTCAGTCAGCATGGAGTGGGCCACCAGAGAGGCAGGCCAACGAGGCCCAGCCGTGAGACTCAGCCCTGAATGGCTGCCTGGCAGAGGGGCAGGAGTGGGAGGGGCGGATGAGGACCAACGGCCAGCGCCCCTAATAAGACTCCTCTCCTTCAGCTGGAATTATTTGAGATACCCAGACTAGGTTCTTAAGATTGACTGTGATACTGCATTTTGAGAAAGGGAACCAGCTAAATGGTTTCAGGGGAGGTCCATGCATCTCCACATTTATAATGTACAACCTTTGTTCATTTTCGGGGATTTTGCAGAGGGAACTTTCATTAGTTTTTTTAAAGTGCTGTGCAACTCCAAAGAGGTTCCAGAGGTTTCTAACCAGATGATGCTCACGGCTGACGGTTTCCTCTGGTCTGCTGTTGTGGAACATAGGGAAGTGCTGTGGGACAGGGCTGCGAGGCGGGGCTGGTATGCGACACCCACCACCCACCCACTGCCACCGTGGGAACGGAACGCTGCTAAGCCCCGAGTCTCAGCTCTTTGTCCTTGGATTTCCGACATAAACATCCTGGGCTCTGCAGCCTCCAGCTCATGGTTCCAGGATTACATCACTTCTCTGTCTTCTCTGTTACATTTCACACTCTTCTTTGATTACTGCTCATTATTTTGTGCTATTATTGTGGACACCGATCATATCATTGCTTGAGTTTCTAGTTCACATTCGCTCTGCCTTTTCCTGAGGCCTCAGGTTTACTCTCACTGGAAGCAGCTTGTTTAGTATTAATGTATTCAGCTGCAGTCTGCCCTGTTGGCCCTTTGTCTGTGTTCACTGCCTAAGTCTGACTTCCACTGTCTTCATGGGTCTTTGGGCTTGTCTTTCCTTGAGCCATAGATACGTGACAGCTTTTTTTCTCTGACTTTGCACCTCTGTGTGCTACGTGTACTGGGTCTTCAAAATGAAATATAAGCTTTTCTATTTTGGTACATTTTCATTTATGCTAAATTGTTTCTTTTTATTGGCTCCAATTTGAGAATTCAGCTAACTGAACCTCATAAGATCCTAGTATCTAAAGGGATCTTGGAGGTTTCTCTCTACCCACCTGCATCCATGCTCAGAGAATATTGATTATAGGGTTTATTTCTAAAGTCATTTCATCAGATGTAGACTAGATTGAAACTATTTTTCTTTTTTCACTTGATTATTATAAACTTGTCATTATGGACATTTTCAAGCCTGCCCAATGGTAAAAGGAATAGCATGATTTCCTGCCACGGACTCATTACCCATCTTTGGCAATTATCAGCTTTCTGCCATTCTGTTCCTCTACCTAGCCTCCAATTTTTTTGGCAGCACTTAAATTTAAATTATAACAATGCTACATGCTTATAGTTTAAACCAAAAAAAGGAGGGAGGAGGACAGTAAAAGTTTCCCCAGCCCTGCCCACTCTCAGAGGTAACCACTGTTGATCAAATGTATCCTTCCTGAAGTTTTTTTTAATGTCCAAGAATATTAGTGTATATGTAATTTTCTCGAAAAGAATCACATTTTATACTGGAATATGTTTTTAAATGCATTTTGGGTGTTTTCTAAGTTAGCACATGAACTATTCATTTTAAAGAAGTGACTGGAGGCCGGGCGCGGTGGCTCACGCCTGTAATCCTAGCTCTCTGGGAGGCCGAGGTGGGCGGATCGTTCTGAGCTCGGGAGTTCGAGACCAGCCTGAACAAGAGCGAGACCTCATCTCTACCAAAAATAGAAAGAAATTAATTG
>CAUYSK010011930.1:0-22368 GCA_963575035.1 Avahi laniger | reverse complement strand
ATGGAACAGATGTTTCCCTAGTGCATTTGGTGTGAGCATGGCCCCACTAACACCTTGATCATGGACTTCTAGCCTCCAAAACTGTGAAACAATAAATTTCTGTTGCTTAAGCCACCCAGTTTGTGGTTTGTTACAGCAACTGTAGCAAACTAATATAGGCAGAAAGTGATGGTAGTGCAGTTACAATCTGATAGGCACTTGTGCATAATGATAGGAGGAAACCAACAGGTGTGTGTGTAGGAATAAAGAAATAGGTGAAGAGCACTGGGTACAGACCTCATCAGCTTCCTCAAGGCTCCAAAGTGAAATGTTGATGGGTGGGTTTTAAAATCAAGACTGGTGTGGTTGATGGTAAGTAGTACTTCAGAGGCCTAGGCAGGAAAGAGGCTGGATGGAGGGGCCTGAAGAGATGGCTTAGTAAGTGAACATTGTCTTCCATACCCGAGGTAACCTTCTACCTTAGTTAAATACTATTTGAATCATCTAACTCCACCCTTTGGCTCTCAAAGCCAATGTGGTTCCGCTGGGGTTTTGCCAAGATGTATCAACCCCAAGAAGAAGATCCATGCTAACTACAGTGAGCCATATTGGTGGCCATGGGCTCAGGCCTCTCTGCAGCCAGATCAAAAGCTGCGGTCACCATGCCTTTCCCCAATAAGATGACATTAGAGTGCATTTATAGGCACTTGATCATAGGAATTTTTCTATTTTAGATGAAGTTTCAAATCAATGTAGCTTTTCTTCACATCTATTTGTAATTCACTTATGCTGATCAAGAATACAACCCCTAAATTATTAATAACAATGTTTCTATATGAAGATTTTGGGATGGGGGCAAATTCTGAAAGTAAACTTTAGCAAAAACAGGCAGGGACTACCTCTAAACTGTTTATATTTAATTAAATAAAAATGTTCTTTCCAAATGGCTGTTGGTTTGGTGGGATGCAGTTTCTTAGATATTTCAATATGTCCTTCAATGTTGAGGGCAAAAATTAGGAGCAAACACTATACATTTAGGGAATGGGTTCCAAATAAAGACCAGAGAAAGTTCCAGCCACTGAGTAGCTCTCAGGCAAGTCCGTCTTTGAGCCTCACTTTTCTCATATATAAAATGAAAGAGCTTAGATGATCTCTCTCTGAAGTTCATAGTAAGAAATAAAAATAAAATCCTAAGCCTCCCAACCAACTGAACGAACCCCAGAGAAACTTTAAAACAGAAATCATGGCCATGACAGGATTGGAGGTCAGACATGCCTTGTTATACTCACTCCCTCATTAATCACCATTAGACTTTCTTCCCTAATGGTTAGACAGAACCATCCTTTTGAAAAGACTTGCTCCACTACTGATTTCAATCCACCACCAAATGCTGCTCCTCCCTTTTTTTGGTTTAGGCCTACAGCTGACCAGCATTCCTTCCTCACAAGAGGCCACCAACCATGGAGTGGTTCTGACCAGTCTACAGAGGATGCACAGTGAGAGTTTTCATATCCTCTGCTCCACTTTTTGAAGTTAGAGGGCTGAAAATTCCACCTACAGATCATGTTAATGCTGCCATTTTTTGTACATGCAACCTATAAGCTCGATTGCTCATGCGTGTGGTTTTTCTTTCATAAATATTCATGACCCCTCCTATAGCTTGGTAAATATGTATATTCAGCTACCCCACTCAGCATAAATTCCTGTTCCTGTTACTCGTGGGTGTGCATGCTTTTGGCTTCTGCTCAAGGCTATTGCTTCCCGGCCTGTCAGAATGGCCACCCTGCAGGCTGCCAGCCTTTAAGAAATAAAGCTCTCATAAAGAAGTAAAGCTCAATGGAAACCAGGTAGGTGGGAGAGGGGAGGAGGGGATGGGTAAATTTACACCTAAGGGATCTAATGCACACTATCTGGGTGATGGGCACTCTAACAGCTTTGACTCAAACTGTACAAAAGAAATTCATGTAAACAGAGTGTTTTTACCCCTGTAATATTCTGAAACCAAAAAAGAAAGAGAAATAAAGCTCTCCTTTCTAAATTTATGAATCTTATCATTCTTCAGTTGACAGTAGGAAATGAACTTTGAATTTTTAGCAGTTTCGTTGATGGTCTTTTATTAAGGTATTTTTGTGTGTGTGTGTGTGAGACAGAGTCCTACTCTGTCACCCCAGGTAGAGCACAGTGGCATCATTGTAGCTCACAGCAGCCTCAAACTCTTGGGCTCAAGTGATCCTCCTGCTTCAGCCTCCTTATAGCTGGAACTACAGGTGCATGCCACGATGCCTGGCTAATTTTTCTATTTTTGGTAGAGATGGGGTCCTGCTCTTGCTCAAGCTGGTCTCGAACTCCTGACCTCAAACAATCCTCCCACTTCAGCCTCCAGAGCCCTGTACATCTGCTTAAAGGTGGGAAGGTGGTCTTCTGAGACACTAGTCTGCTGCCCTCCTCATTTGCCTGAAAGTTAATAAACTTCTCTTTCCTTTTCCTCAAGCACTTGTCCTTGTTCTTTGTTCTCACTGATTTGGCCTCAGGGACAAGTACCAGACTTTTGGTTAACATTATTTGCTTATCAAATCTTATTATGATCAGTTGCATATATCTTGTAGCTGCAGACAGGGTTAAAGAAAGTTTGTAGTATCTTCTTAAACAAGAAATTATCTCCTGTCTGTTGTCTCAAAAGTAAATCTAGTTCCTTTTGGTAAACACATGTTTTGTGAGCAACCCACCGCCAAAATATAAGAATTAAAATAGAATATTGTCAATGTTTTAAGTTTGATTTCTTCCGAATATGGATAGTCCAGTGACTTGCTGGACTATTTGTTTTTTATTATTTTCATAACAGATTCATTTATGAGCCTGCAGTTAGACAATTGAAATGCCTTCATTTGTTAGTTTCTGTTTCTTGAGTGTCAAATTATCTATGACTTAGATTATACATCTTTTGTGTTTTGAGTGAAATATGAATCTCTTAAAGTGAAGAGAGGTTTGTTCCCTTACTTCTCTGCCCACAAGTTTATATCCCCAGCCTAAGAATTTAGCCACACAGATTTAGTGAGAAAAGCAGCCCATTAAGAGAGCTTGTTTTTGAAGCAGAAATAGCATAAGAGCTGCAAAATTGAGTCCATTATTTTTCGAGAAAAGTACTTGGATTTCTATTCAAATAGAATGCAATTAAGGCAGCCAAATCATCACTCCAAAACTATAGCATAATTGCCGAGAGTCACACTACAACTAACCAAAAACAAAAGCCCTCGAATTCCAAATGAAATTCATGCTCTAATTTAATCTCCAGTAGCTAGGTCTCAGGCTGTCACTCTGTAGGGTCTGGAAGCACCTGATTACTTAGAAAGTGGTAGTAACAAAACACAAAAACCTAAGTGTGTAATCACTGTCTGCCTGGCGTAGTTATTACAGTGTTTAGGCATTACCTGAGATCCAGGCCAACCTTGTCACGAGAGTAGCAACATGGCATCCAGGAATGTTGCCTTGGAATCAGAAGACCTGAGTCCATATCCAAGATATCCACTCACTGGTTACCTGTCTGAACTTGTTTTCTCACCTGTCAAAAATATATGATGATAATACCTGCTATCTGTTGTTGCTCCTATAACTAAGAGATGCTGTATAAAAACTATCATGAATCAGGTTCTAGTCATTGCACTAAACATACTTTAATATAACAACCGCACAGAGTAGGTAGAGTCCATAGCCAGTAAGTGTAAGAGATAGAATCTGAATCCAATTCTGTCTTTTTTGTTTTGTTTTGTTTTTTGAGACAGAGTCTTGCTCTGTTGCCCGGGCTAGAGTGAATGTCCTGGCATCAGCCTAGCTCACAGCAACCTCAAACTCCTGGACTCATGTGATCCTACTGCCTCAGCCTCCCAAGTAGCTGGGACTACAGGCATGTACCACCATGTCTGGCTAATTTTTTCTATATATGTATTTTTAGTTGTCCAGATCATTTCTTTCTATTTTTTAGTAGAGACGGGGTCTCGCTCTTGCTCAGGCTGGTCTCGAACTCCTGACCTTGAACGATCCACCCACCTCGGCCTCCCAGAGTGCTAGGATTACAGACGTGAGCCACCACGCCTGGCCGCCAATTCTGTTTTTTTTTTTTAATTCCAAAGCCAACATCCTTTCCACTATAGCTGTCTTCCACAAATGTGAGAGTTGAATGGATAATAGATCTGTAAATGTAAATCGTTTCAGCATTTAAAGTCCTTGTGATTAAATGACTTGACAGGTGTAAAACCCTTAGAACAGTAATACAGTACCTATTCAATAGGTATTGGCTGATGCTTTATCATTATTATTGTGTAGGGTACACTTTTGGCCTCTGAATATGCAGTGAATCAGTGACAATCAGAACAGGATTGATTGCTTGCATTTTAAAAAATAAGTAATCAAGTGGTCATTGTAATGCAAAAGCACAAATTAGTAGAAAAGAGGCCTGGAATTGGGGTCAGAAGATCAGGGGCCCAGTTCTGGCCCCTCCCATTTTGTCACTCATAACAGTAAGAATGAAAGGGGGGTTGGTGGTCATAGGATTAACTTCCACGGCGTGTGAATGAAATTCTATTTGTAATAGGCACAGCACTCTAAAAATACCAGTCAATATTTAGAGAAGGTAATCTCTTTTGAACCTAAGGATTTATCAATACTCCATGTTTCCTTTTTGTTGCTGGCAGCATCAGACTTGTGGTAACTGGAGAGAGAAAGGAGTGTTTACTGAACCACCTGTAACTGATGTAATGTGGCATATAAACTGGGCTCAAAGGAATGGTTCCTTTTTTTTTTTCTTTAAACAAAGTCAATTGACTATCAGGAGAAAACAAACCCCAATAACATACATTTAAAAAATTTATTTAGTATATTACTTGTTAATATATGTGGAGTTCTTCAAGCAGTGCTTGTACTTGGTAAGTGCTACCTGTGTTAGCTGATATTATTATGCAGATTTTAGAGAAATTGACTAGGAGGGGCAAACTGCACCAGCTCTGCCTACTTCAGAGGGGTGTTATGAGAATCACACTTCTCTTTTTCGAAACAGAGTCTCACTCTGTTGCCCGGACTAGAGTGCTGTGGCATCAGCCTAGCTCACGGCAACTTCAAACTCCTGGGCTCAAGTGGTCCTCCTGCCTCAGCCTCCCGAGTGGCTAGGACTACGGGTGAGCACCACCATGCCTGGCTAATATTTTCTATTTTTAGAAAAAATGGAAACTCTTGCTCAGGCTGGTCTCAAACTCCTGACCTCAAGGGATCCTCTCGCCTTGGCCTCCCAGAGTGCTAGGATTACAGGCACGAGCCACTGCACCCGGCCAATACTTGTTAATGTATTGGCAATGACTTTCTCCTCTGAACCCTCTCTTCAACTGGGCCTCATTCTTGCGCCTTGTCCTCAAGCCTGCCCAGTTGTAGCAAGAATCCTGCTGAATCAGTTTGGAGAGAATCCCCACCACCACCACATCTGACCACCCTCAGTATCTCCTCAAATTTCTCATTCCCCACCCTGGATATCTGATGGCTATGCCTGCCTTCAGCAAGAACCCCCCTACCCTTGGTGTTTCCTCTTAGTAATTTTCTATCCACTGACCTGCCACCCTGTTCCTTGGCTATAAATCTCTACCTGTCCATGCAGTATTTGGAACTGGGTCCAGTTCTATACTGAGGTCTCTTTTCCCTTATTTTAGTAGTTTCTAAATAAAACCTGTTTTTACTACTTTGACTATTGTCTGGTTCTGGTTCTTTTTGTCAGTAAACAATCTCACATTTCTGATATAATAAAAACTATGCCTTTTTTATGGTTTTGAATAGTTATGGACAGAGATATATAAGTTATAAGGGGGGGAATTGTAGAGGACACTTTGTCTGGGAATGTTTCCTTGTTGTTTTTCTCAAGAACATGTCTGTGGCCTTGCACGCAAGTCCAGAGCACCCTCACCCTGCAAACAGGAGGGGCTAGAGAGTTCAGATGCAAACATCTGCTCACCAGAGATGAAACAACAAGGAACAGGGACGTGTTGAGTCGGGACATTGTGGGAACAAAGAAATTGGGGTGGGAGAGTTGCCAAACAGGCTGTGTTATAAATAAAGCAACTACAGCAAGAGCTTTTGCTGCAGTCTTATACCGTCTTTGTGTGTCTGTATCTCTTTGTAGTGGCTGCAGTCGTGTACTGTCTTTATGTGTGTCTGTGTCTTTTGTGTCTGTGTTCATTCCTCGGCCCCTAGAAACGGGCCATGGCAGGGAATGACAGAGACAGAGTTGGGGCTGGAGGTAAGGAAAAAACTTTAGAGAGAAAGGGTATGATGATTAATTTTATGTGTCAACTTGATTGGGTTAAGGGATGCCCAGATATCTGGTAAATATTATTTCTGGCCAGGTGTGGTAACTCACACTTGCACTCCCAGCACTTTGAGGGGCCGAGGCCAAGGCATTACCTGAGGTCAGGAATTCAAGACCAACCTAGACAACATAGTCAGACCCAATCTCTAAAAAGCTTTTTGTTTTTAATTTAGCTGAATATGGTGGTTGCACCTGTAGTTCTAGCTACTCAGGAGGCTGAGGTGGGAGGATTGTTTGAGCCCTGGAGTTCAAGGCTGCAGCGAGCTGTGATCATACTACTGCATTCCAGCTTGGGTGACAGAATGGGACCCTGTCTCAAAAAAATTATTTCTGGGTGTGTGTGTGAGAATGTTTCTGGAAAAGATTAGCATTTGAATCAGCATGGGGAGTAAAGAAGACCTGCCCTGACCAATGTGGGCAGCCATCATTCAATCCATTGAGGGCCCAAATAGAACAAAAAGGTGGAGGAAGAAAAAATTCTCTTTTTCTCTCTTCTTGAGCTGGGATATCCATCTCCTCCTGCCATTGGACATCCTGGTTCTGGGACCTTTGAACTCTAGGACTTATGCCAGTACCTCCCCCAGTCCACAGCCCTGAACCCAGGCCTCCGACCCCAGCCTGGCAGTTACACCATCAACTCCCTGGTTCTCAGGTCTTCAGCCCCAGAGAGAATTACACCTTCAGCTTTCCTGATTATCCAGCTTGCAAACAACATATCGGGGAGCTTCTCAGCCTCCATAGTCCTGTGAGCCAATTCCCATAATAAATCTCCTTGTGTACATCTGTATATTAATATATCCCATTGGTTCTTTTTCTCTGGAGAACCCTGACTGGTACAAGGGGCTAAAGCTGTGTTGTCCAACAGGGTAGCCACCAGATAGCCACACGTGGCTATTGAGTAACTGCAATGTTGTAGCTACTTTGAATTGCGGTGTGCTGTAAGTGTAAAATGCATACAGGATTTCAAAGTTTTAGTACAAAACAAAAAAGAAGAATGAAAATACCTCATTGATATTTTGGATATACTGGAGTAAATAAAATGTAAAATTAAATTTTACCTAAGTCTTATTACTCTTTTAATCTGACTACTAGAAAATTTAAAATTCCTGTGTGCCTTGCATTGTATTGCTATTAGGCAGTGCTGGGCTAGAGGAAAAGGGGAGGTAGAAAGGGAACACGAAGGGACTTTGGGGAGAGAGAATGCAGTCACAATCGTGGACCTAAATGGATCCACGGGACATTCACACAGAACTTTGCATTGAGGATTTCCTAACAGTGCTTCTTTTTGTATCCCCAGTACGGGCACAGACAGGACTGCTATTATGGTATTTGCCCAGCCTGTTGGGAGTCAGATGAAATAAAATCTTGTTGTCACATCTGGCCCACAGGTCACAACTTCCTAATAATTCCTAATTCATGAAAAGGAATTAATTGCTTTCTACTTGTTAATCTTCTCCCTCTCCCACTTTGAGACACTGTAAACTGAGTCATATCTACTCGAAATAGACACTTTTGCATAAGGACCCTCTATGACTCTATTTTCCTGTCCCCTCCAACCTAGTACAGTGATGGCACATTAGTGTGCCCTCTATGTGCCTTTAGTAGGCACTACATAAATGTTTGTTGAGTGCATGAATACTTGGAAATGTTCAAATAATTAACCACGATGTAGCTATATCCTGTAAGTATTAAAAATTAAAGTCTAAAGGCTGAGCACTCACAGATGACCCAAGTTCACAGGCACATGCTGACCAGTTGTTGCTTCCTTCATTCTTTCCTGGGCTTCACGCAAGTGGAAGTCTGTTTACTGAAGTGGACAAGACCTTCCTTGCCAGGCCCAAACACACATGGGAGGCCAGACTTTGTTGTCAGGCTTCAGTGTGAAGCTTCATCAGCATCAAGACCAGGTACCCAGAAAAGCCTCACTTCTGCTTGCCACTGAGACTCCCACGGAAAGGAACAAGAGCAGAATAGAACACACATGGATTAATACCTGGGCAACCACTGATATTGCAGAGCTGAGCTCTAATACACAGCTAGATTGAAATTTTTGAAAAGGGACCCCACCCCACACATGTAAAGCGGTGACCTTGAACAGAGGTTTAGCTGAAGGGAGAAGCAGGGAGCAAGGGGGACCAAGATGGCTCCATTCCCAGAAGGACCCACACCCACTAGCCCACCCACGTGGCTGCATGTGCTGGGAAGGAGAGTGAGGAGACAGCTTACCCAACCAAAAGCTGGCCTCAGGCCAGGTGTCCCTCTGAAGGCACGAAGAAGGATTACAAGGGAGGGGAAGTGGAGCCTTTGTGAGACTCGCAATGGCAGTCCCAACGATGTATTGGTCTCTGCCCAATCAGACCAGCAACTGCTCCTCCAGCGTGGGCAGAGGCTAAGAAGGCAAGGCCCAGAGTGGCACAGGTGTGGACAAGTTGTCTGAAAAGTTCCTTTGCCTCTGAATGGACCCAAAGGCAAAACACAGCTGAACGGGCTGCTGTAAATCTCCCGAGGCACTCAGAAAAAGGGTTTGCATCCAGGCCTGAGCGTTAGGAGCCAGGACTTCGAAAGCCACCTCCATCAAAGACTTTATTAAGGTCCCTTGTTACCTAATTGCTTGTCTCAACTGGGTTTCTTTAAGTTTTTTCTCATGTTTTTTCTTGTCTTTTCCTCTTTCCTGATCCCCACTTCTTTTTACTTGTTTCATTACAAATATACTCAATTTGCCATCGTTCAGCAATAGAAGCTGGTATTTAAATTTTTTTCTATTTCTAATAAAAAAGAGCTATTTATTCAGCAGTTACTATGTGCCAGCCTTTTAAGGTGCTAAGCACTTCATACGTGTTCTGTCCTTGAATCCTTACAACAATGCTACCAGGTAGAATCCTGTTTTACAGATTAGGAATCTGAGCCTAGAGAAATCATTTAACTTGGGAGTGGCAGAGCTCCAACGTGAGCACAGTCTTGCCTCAACCTAGCACACATGCTTTTAGACTCTTGTTTTGTGGACTCACTTAACTTGCCTGTATCTCTCCAGTTTAAGCTTCCTGCTTCCAATCTTCTACTTGTTTTTTAAAAAGTTTACTCCTTTTCTGTTTTCTTTGTCCTTATTCCCTTGTTTTATTCTTCTGTTAAATTTACTCCCTTCCTTTATTATCTTATTTAAAAATTTTCCTTCCTACTCTCTTACACTTCATTTTTTAAAGTAGCCTTTAATGGTCAGTGGTGTAAATACAGATGTGGTGATAATGCTAAAGCCACACCACCCTCCTTTTCCCCTCAATTCTGGCAGTGGCCCCCTCATTCTCTTAATGGCAGCGATTCTCAGACTTGAGCATGCACCAGAATTGCTGGGCTGGAGGGTTTGCTAAAATGCAGAGGGCTGGGTCCCCACTCCCAGAGTTTTTGATTTAGCAGATCTAGGTCTGGCCTGGGAATATGCATTTCTAACTAGTTTCCACTGATGCTGATGCTGTTAGTCCAGGGACGAAAAATCAAGAAACATTGCTCTATTGAGCTCCCACCACATTCAGAGTAGGTTCTCCAAAACCCATCTGTCGACTTTTGGGAGACCCACACGTGTAAATCTCTATGAGGACGGGTTTTTGTTCTCAAGGAATTATGATGGTTCCTGCAAGAACTATTATCTCAATTGTGTATTTGAAAACCCCTGGTCTCTGGTACATAAATTCATTGACATTTGGAAAAATTGTGTCAATAATGTCATGAGCCGGAATGCAAGGTCATGTGGCCAAGGGAGAGGTCATTTTTCCATGAACAGCCTCCAGTCGCTACTTGGTAATCAATCACATGACTTTGAGTCTGAACAGATATGGAGGAGGGCTAGTTCAGTTCAGGTACTGTGGAGGTGTTCCTGACTCCTGGCATCATTTTCACAATGGCTTGATTCCAGATTGGCCACTTTGTTCAATGACAGGGCCATAATAGATGGTCTTGGCATGTGGCTCTCTGTTTCTTCTCCTCATGAAAGTCAAGGAGAAATTGTCTTGAATGAATATTAAATCTAAATAACTAGCTCAGTTCTACTTATGCTGGGTGGTTTTCTTAATTAATTAGGCTCTAGACAGGTTTCCTCAGACCTTCCTAGAACACTCAGGTATAAAAGAAAGAAAAGGCAGGTCTAACACTTGGGCCTGGGCCCTTTCCAGGAAAGACATTAGCATTCTTGGAAGCATCTAAAATTGGGCTTCTTCAATCGCTTGGCAGCCTACTGAAAGAGAATGGAGCACCTAAAGTCTGTTCAAGATCTGAGACCAAGTCTCTAATTGTTTCCACTTGATATGTGGGTCCCTTCACAAGACCCTCCCTCCCTATTATGGGCTCTGTCTGGTTGCCTTCCATTTAACCTGGTTGTTTAAACCTCCCACCCAGCCTCGGAAAGTCCCATCAATTCTGACTTAGCAACTGCTCACCTGTGCCTATTGCCCTACTCCTACTTTATTTTCCTATAATTCTTGATAATTCTTACTATTTGCCTAGTTCACACCAGTGTCAGCAATATGATTCAAGAAGCTCACAGGCTTCCCTGTTATTGTGAGATAAAAAGGAGCACAGTCCACAAAACTGTTCTCACTCTGACATCATTTGCAAACTTGAGGGTCTAAGATCAGCCTTGGATTCAATAATTCGGTAGAAGGACTCATGGAACTCATTGAGAGCTGTTGTATTCACTGTTTCAGTTTACTAGAGCTAAAGAATATAGATTAAAATCAACCAAGACAAGAATGCACAGGACAGAGTTCAGGAAAGTTCCAAACACGGAGCTCCCAGGTGTCCTCCCTATGGAATCACAGACAGGGTTACTTTCCTGACATTAAGGTGTGATAATACATAGGAGTACTGCCAACCAGGAAAGCTCACCCACGCCTCGCTGGACACCCACACAGCTGATCTCAGTCTCCAACACCTTGACTGGTCAAGCTGCTATCACCCAAAGACCCTGCAATCACAGTGCTGAAGTGGCTCCAAACCCCCATGTAAATGAAGACATTTTTTATCAGGTAGGACATTCCAACGGTTTAGAAATTACCTCCTGAGGCCAGGGAAAAAGCTAGACTTCTCCTTGGACAAGGCAAAATTTTCTACTACACAGTTATCAAGACCAAATCTGGGTCATGGTATGCCACCAAGAGCAACAGTGTTTGGGGTGGCAAGTCACATAGTTGGCATCTCAACCCATCCCATCCCATCCCAATTTCCCTAAGAAGATGCCATACCTATCTCAATCTAGGCTCTAAACTTAACCAGCAACATAAAGCAACCGTACTTTATGTAACTTCCCAAGGAGTATAACTTTAAACTTTCTATGAATCACAAGTTCTGCTGAAAGGATGTTTATGAAGGACAGCCAGATAGATAGTTCCTGCTATTTTGTTATTAATCTTCAGAATCTGCGCAACTAGACATTGTCAGCTACTTAGAACAAATAAATACTCTTGTGTGTTATGTAAAATAGAAAATAAACTCAGCAGCATGTCACCGGAAGTGCTATTACCACAACCTGTTCACTTGGGAAGACACATCACAGACCGAGTTTCTGACTAATTGGAGCACCAGGGAATTCAACCAATTGGAACTCCACAGTCCCCATTCCTCCCTGGTCATCACACATATGCCAGCTCTCAGAAACCAGCAACTAAAGGATAATGGTAATTAATTTAGCACCGCATAAGCAATGTGGGTCCACTAAAAAGAGGAATTGCCTGTGGTTATGACAGATAAGGAAAAAAAATGATTGTACCCATCACCCAAATCTATATCTAGGAGATAACATGACAGGGGCAAAATATATTAGTAAGGTTTTGCAAAAAGACAAAAAAAAAAAAAAATCCCCTTCTCTCCAAAAAACCCCAAATTTGGAAGACTACAAATTCTTCGTGTAAGGCTGAAAGCTTCACTAACTCTTATGTTAATTCTTATATTTTAAAAATAAGGACATGATTATGGTAAATGTTTTAAATAGTGGTCAAGAGTAGGAAGTACAGTTCCCTGCTGTTTCACTTTTATTTTCCCTCCCCCAAGCCCCAGCACCACCTCTCTGTACTAACCACTATTAATAGTGTCTTTGAGTTCTGTCTGAGAGGGCATCCTCTGACCTCCACAACCTATCTGTGCAGCAGGTCAGACCATGAAAGAACTACAGACGTGAACTGCATTTATGCTCCCTTCCTATATTTGCTCTTGCCACACTGCCCTTTGCCCCGATGCAAGCAGCCTACCCAAAGAGTCATTATAAGGCGAGACCCAGGATACTATGACCATGTCATTGTACAAACATTGTTAAGAGCCCTGTTCATTAGTTCATGGTGTTCTCTCAGCGAAGAACTGCAAGAGAAATTTGTCCCTAGTCTCCCAAAACTGGGAATGGTCAAGCTTCTCCAGACTGTTTTTGTCTGAAGGACTGTTGTAGTTGCTACGGCTACATAATAAATTACCCTGAAACTTAGTGTGTAAAATGATCATTTATTCTGTTCATGAATTCTGTGGGCCTAGAATTCCAATAGGAAACTATGGAGTGGCTTGTCTCTGCTCCACAATATCTGGGGTCTGCACTGGAAGACTCAAAGGTTGGGGGCTGGAATCTTCTGTAAGCTCATTCCCTCATGTGTCTGATGCTGGCTTTGGCTGAAACCTTAGCTGGGGCTGTTGGCTGGAACACTTATATGTGTCTTCTCCATGTGATCTGAGATTGTGGTTGGGTTCCAAGCATGCTTACCCCCAGAGAGAGAGAAAGAGAGAGAGACAGCTTAGTAGCTGTGTCATCTTTTATACCCTAGCTATGGACATCACATAGCATCACCTCTATTGCTTTCCACTTGTCAAAGTAGCCCCAAAGTCACTTCCCAGGCTCAAGGGGAAGGGAAATAGATTCTGCCTCTTGAGCGGGAGCAGCTTGAGGAGCATGAGGGACTGGAAATATTGCTGTGTCCATTTTTGGAAATATGATTGGCCACAGGACCCTCTGACATGAGGTCAGTTCTATACACTAAATACTTAGAATTCCTAAAGGCAAATCTGTGGCCCACATATGTGAGAGTAGGGAACTTCATTCCATGCATTGTGCATACAAACACCTCTCTGGCTTCCTCTGCTTTCCTCCTCTTATTTTTCCCTTGCGTCATTTTCTTCATCAATTTCTACTTTATCTTGTAATATTTTATGTAGCTTTCTAAATCACTGTAAATAATTTTTTTGGGAAAACTAAGATATAAATTAAATAAAATGGAACTACAGAAAAAAAATTATGTCTAAGTACCAAATTAATTTCAACAAGAAGAACAAGAACATGACATTCAGGAATCAAAACTCAACAAATATTCTCTGATATCCAAATCTTAACCTTAATTTACAATGACTTGCCATGGAAACCCAGAAGAGTAATTCATCTTTTCAAGTTAGTTTTTTGATTCCTACATTGGCATAGTTTTGATTTATCATACTGGAAAGTATGTTAAATAAGTGAATCCACTTTATAATTGTGCAGCTTGGAAATATTAATATGAATTTTAAATAGTTCTGCTGTACTTATTTCATCTACTTAAAATGTTTGTATAACACTACTTAAAAAATAATATACTTTTTCTGAAAAGATAGGCTAAGAATTTATTAAGATGCTTGGCATTACTTTTTATAAGGAAGATGATACTATTTAATTTTTCAATAAAGCAGTATGTTCGTCTTCCTATCTTTTCCACTAAAGATGAGATATCATGTAATTCTCAGATGGCATAATTAACATTTTATTTGACACATCTATATTAGGGATTTCTTATCTATGAAGAGCAATGAGTTTTATTAAATATGCTATCTACCATAACAGATTTATTATAATGAAATTTCATTTTGCTTTATTTGTTTACTGCACTACTTCAGGGCTGCAAACTCAATTTACTCTCCTGTATTTAAAATGATTATTTTATGAAAAGGTAGCCACTATAATGACTAAATACAAAATCTACCATAATACAGATTGCAAGTGCCCATTTAGCCACTCTTAAATCAGGAAGTTTAAATGTGATTGTTCTGTAAAAGGGATTCATTTAACAGCTTTGTGATTGTTTCTCAGACATTCAACAATGTAGCTAGCAATTCACAACAACCAAATGCTGCAATAGAGGAATTAATGTTCTTAAAAACCATGAAAATATAAATGTGAAACACTGAGTCTTTCATAGCTTTGCTATAAGAATTAGAATTAATTACTTAAGGTTTTACTGATCTTTTTGAGTAAGTTTTAACATAATTGACTAAGTCTTCTACAAACAAAATTAGTTAGAATGGCAATTACATGACTATCAAATAACCACCATAACATACCAGGTCACTGTTCTCTTGACAGATTGCTGTGGTTTGAATGTTTGTTTCCTCCAAATTCATACTGAAACTTAATTAATTATTAAGAGGTGGGCCTTTGGGGAAGTGATTAAGTCATGGGGGCTCCAATCTTGTGAATGAGATTAATGCCCTTTTAAAAGAGGCTTCAGAGAGCTGCCTGGCCCTTCCATCTCTCCTGCCACCTGAGGACACAGAGTTTGTCCCTTTTTGCCCTCTTCCTCTTTGTGAGGAGAGAAAGAGCCATTTTGGGAGCAAAGAGCAGCTCTCACCAGACACCAAATCTACTAGTGCATTGATCTTGCATTTCCCAGCCTCCAGAATTGTGAGAAAATAAATTTCTGTTCTTTATAAATTACCCAGTGTCAGGTATTTTTATATAGCAGTACAAATGGACTAAGACAAACATCTTTTATTCTCCTCCCTTACTGAATTTGCTTCTGCTGCCTTGAAATGCCTTCCTCCATCTCCACCCTGGACCCTGCTGTGGAAGTCCTATCTAACTTTCAGCCCCCAGATCCTGTATCAACAATTGTAGCAACTTACTACTTTCTCCAAGGTGGAATCTCTCCTTTCCTTTGAACTTTGGTGACAGTGTTCATTAGCATATCCTTGTCTTAGTAGTTTATGAGTATTTCTCATTTTCCTACAGCCTTCTTCCAACTTTCTCATATCCTGTGAGTTCCTGGTGGGAAGATTTAGAGAAAAAAATTATTCATACCACTTATTAAAGATGATGAGGTAGTCCTTATTCAAGAGGGATCATGGCAATCAGTATGGGGATCACTGCAACGGGATCTTGCAGTAGGGGAGAAAGACTGGACTGAACTCTGAAGATAACATGGGCAAGCAGGAATTTATAGTTAAGGAGCAAAGTAGGGGGCCAATATCTGGAAAATTACTAAGAGGAGGCTGAGTGAGGAGGCTTACATCAATAATATCAGCACGTTGGGAGGCTGAGGTGAGAGGATTGCTTGAGGCCAAAAGTTCAAGACCAGCCTGGGCAACATAGAGAGACCCTGTCTCTACAAAAATAAAAAAATTAGCTGGGTGTTGTGGCGTGCACCTGTCATCCTAGCTATCTGAAGGCTGAGGTGGGAAGATAGAGTGAGCCCAGGAGTTTGAGATTCCAGTGATCTACGATTGTGCCACTGCACTCTAGCCTGGACAACAGAGTAAGGCCCCAGCTTTCTCTCTCTATATATATATAAAAAAGGAAAATTACTAAGAGAAAAATATCGCAAATATCACATATCACAGATAAGGCAGTTTCTGGCTAAACTGACCTAATAGGACTCTTGCTGAAGACAGGCCAAGGAGATGGACACCAACTAGGGGATGGGAGAGGATGAGGAACCCAACTAGATATTGAAGAGATCAGCTATCAAGGGTGGGGGAGTTCTTACCAGGGGTCTTTGCTAAAACTGGATTTTATAAGGAAGTTCACAGATAGGCCTAGGAGAAGTTTTGGGAGCCTACCTAAAGTTTGGTCAAAAAAAAGAGCCTTTGTCAGAAATACCATATCTTGTGCATTTTTGCCTCCCCCACAACACCTGGTCCAGGACTATGCACATAGAAGGTGCTCAAAAATGTTGATTGAATTGAATTACTAACCAAGGCTTGCATATCCATGAAGCTGACATTAAAATATGTAATCCAAACCATTTTGAGATGACAGCTATTATAGTCTGTGAGCCCACTCTGTTTTGTTGAATATGTATGTGTGATGTTGGTTTTAAACAATTTGTAAATATTTTTCTTTCTCCTATCATATTGACCTGAATTTTCTCCATTACAATGCAATATCCTATATCTCAATAACAGTCCCTCTCCCTTCCCTCAAAATATGTATAAAAGCACAAATTGACTCAGAATAACCAGATATCTTTGACAGGTACAGTTCAACCTAGAGAGAATAAATCCTTCACAATATTCTCCCATCTAACATAGTTGACATGCTCTTCAATTTTCTAAACAAATTACCATGGATTTTATTTCAACTGAAAAGAAAACTTATAACGGAAGCCATTTTTACAGTCATGCCAACCACAAAAGTTATAAAACCTGAACTAGGCTCATACAATTTGTGGGCTAGTAAAAATTAAATATTATTGCTTAACTCCCTCACTTTTCAGAGGAGGAAACTGAGGCCTGGGGAGATTTAGAGGACTTGTTCAAAGTGACCTGCTCATTAGAGACAGAGCTTGCAGTAGAACTCAACTCCTATGCCTTCTAGAGCAATTCTTATTCCACAGACTCTAGAATCTGCCTCCTACTTCTCCTAAAGCATCACAGTACAAACTGTAAGTCTGAGCCCAGTAGAAATTCAATCACTGGCTGTTCAGGAAGGTTTCTGCTGTACGGTCATTCATGTGGCTTCTGTAGGGTCTTCTCCATTTATTCCATTGCTCTTAAAAGTGTGATTCAAAGATAGTACGTCATGTATTTTCATTTTTTTAGATGTGAAAAATTTCCAAAATCTCCATATTTCAGACATGACAAAACATGAGTAATAAAGTCTTTTTGAGTTTTATTTACACATGTGATATCATCTTGCTTAATTACAGTAGTAGCTTCCTTCCTGCTACTGTACTTCTGGCGTTGACTACAATTTATTGGCAATAGAACTGAGCTCTATTCCAAGTGCTTATACATCTATCCTTGAATTAAGCACCTAAGAACATTGCAACTGTCATAAAAAGGGATAAACTTCAAGGGCAACATACGTAACCTAAACATTTGTACCCCCATAATATGCTGAAATAAAAAAAAAAGGGATAAACTTTTGTTTGCCTGACTTGCTTTACTCCTCATCCCTTACATTTGCTAAATTGGACAATATTTTCAGCAAAAACTTATTCACTGGGTATCCAAATACAAACTGAGCCTAGGATCTTTTGCCTCTAAGTCTAAGCTAGTATCACAACACCTGATCTTGTGAAAAAGTCAATATTCATTATTTAGCCATCGATACCCTTTTCTTGGATGCAGATGGTCACAAACCCTGCCGTAGCAAGTTCAGACTGAGTGAGGTGGTCCGTTCAGTCCTAAATGTCTACAGTTATGACTTACAAGGTACACAGCATGTATTTTAAAGCCCTCATGTGACAGATAGTGGTTAGGCTGCATTTTAAGCCTCATAAGAGTCATATTTGTTTGCTCCCTTTAAATGTTTTCATCTGGCCCACAGCAGTGGCCCTGAAGAATAGAGTTCAGAGACTTCACTTCTGTGTTCAATGACTCCAGTCCTACGTCCCTTGGTTTCTGGCTTGCTTGTCCTCATACTTCGCCTCCCTCTCTTTGCCTTGTACCATGTAGATTCACACGTGAATTTCAGACCATCTGCCAAGATCTAACCTGTCGCATTCTTAGGAAGCCCCTTCTGGTGACCACATTAGGGCCCTGGCCTCTAGAGCCCCCTTCTAATTAGGGGAGGGAATCTCAATATTTATTGTATTCTAAGTAAAACTAAAAATTAAGGATGCTGATTTACATACATGAATATTGCTATTACTATTACTATTTTTACTTCGTACTAGTTAGATTTCTGTCAGTTAAGTTTTTACTTTTGGGGTCCTTTTTAGACTGATGGAAAACAGATAAAATACAATCGTCTACAATGTGGATATTTTACAGTGACAGTCTGAGAGACAGTGGTGCCCGGTGGCAAAGTAATGTGTTTTGTGCCTCTTCCCTTTGCACTCTAATTTGCCAAGACCAGTGGCTTTGTGGATCTGCACAGACTGGCTTCTGGAAACACGAGTCCCCTTCTGCACATCTCCTCCACAATGCTTCTGGCAGTTTATGATCTATAAAGGTTGTTGGAAAGTTATTGGCCTGTTTAATTTTCCTGTTGGAATTTCAAAGGCTGGTTTTAGGTAACCTTAATAGGCTCTTACTTCCTTGAGCGCAATGGCTCTATTTGGTTGTCTGTGAAATGAAGAATTACAGAGCAAATGCTTGGCTGCTAAAAGCATTAAAGACAAAAATCATAGTTTATACTAGCAAACATAAAGGGTTTTATAGCCTGCATTTTTGTGCTTACTTCACTTCTAATCTCAGCTCCATTTTCCTACTTTCATTAATCTACGTCTCAGTTTTCCAATCTATTTTAAATTAATTTTATCTGGTTATATTGCTTGGATTTTATAAGCAATCAGATCTTTTCTGGTGCAACGTAGGTTATGCATAAACAGGTTTCAGAAAGCAACAATATAATAGATGTCGACATTTGAGAACTATACAAAATATTTTAAAGAAGGAATAGACATGTGATGAAAGCTTGATTAATTCTAATTTGGTAAAGAGACAATTCTGGTTAAGTGAACTGTATGGTTAAGTCAGAGTTAATTAGGAGACAGTGACAGTTTAACTATTGTTAAGAATTTTCCTGAACTTATATTGCTATACTCTAGTGAGTGTAATGTACTGAATATAATTGATTTTTTCTTAGGTGACTAAAACTCTCACAATGGCTGAGGGATATCACTTGAACATCAATGCGGATTGGGCCATAATTGGAGATATAGATGGTTTAAGAGATGAGGTTAAATTTATATTGGCCCAGGGCAGATTTTAAGTTGATTTTAAAAAATTGAATCTCTTCTCTTAGTTTGGTTTTTAGTCATTCATTTTCCTAATAGGGGCTTACAGCAAACAAAAGCTCCCTAATCACTTCCACACAAAGGAATAAAAATATTTTATTAAAGACTTCTTCTTGAGGTCACTTTGCCTGATTAATTAATTAGTTTGATTGAGATCTTATTATTTACAACTTTGGGGCTGTGGCACTATAATAAAGAATGAGATCACTACTTCCTAAAGTGGAAAGAAAACTTGGAATGACTCATATTCAATTTGTCTTTGAAAATTCGGTAAAATACTGTTTGGGAATTTTTAAATTAAGCAAATCAAGTACTTTTATTAGAAACAATACATTAAAATTGTGTGAAAGAAGATCAAAAAAAAGGGAGGAGGAGGAATTTGTTTGCCAAAGTACAGGATAATTAGAACCTAGTAAGAACATTTAGTCTCCAATAAAGAAGGAAATTTCGACCTAATTACTGGATGGACATAGAAAATTCATGCTCCATCTATCTGGTGGTTAGACATCTGACATTCTTAATGACTCCCTAAGTAGCTACATACTCAAAATAAGAAGAAGGGACCTCTTTGGGTAGTTAGGAAATTCTATAGAATGGAATTAGAGCTTGCCTTAGGGTATACTTTGCATTATGTAAAACTCGATTTAACAAGTTTAGTCATTTGGGTTCTTTGGTGATCTTCAGTACTGCCTAGGTTTTAGAAGGCAGGGAATTAGATATGATAAGGGAAAGTTAGAGACAGAGATAGAGACTGTAGAGTTGAATGTGTGTGCTGTGTTGAGTGTGAGACCATGTGTGTGCTGTGTTGAGTGTGGGCATGTGTGGTGTTGGGAGGTTTCACTGGGAAGCCATCATGTTGGGAAATGACAGCCATCGGAACAGAGGAAAGCACAGCACCCACAATTATATAAATATAGGCACCTAGGGAAATTTGTTTACATATCTTATTAGCACTGAAGGTCATCACTGAGAATCAAAACTCAATATAACTAAACCGATGTTTATAATGATAATGTGAAATGTCAAGCAAAGGTTAAATGATCATAACACATTTCAGAAATCAGAGAGGTACAATATGTTTTAGACAGATTTCTTTCAAAAATGAGCGTGCCTGTGTATGTGTTTAAGTTTTATCGCCTCAAGTATAATCTTTGTTTTTCTGAAATTTTATTTGTCCAACTATAACATTCCTAATGATAATAAATACTTAGGATTTATGTATTTGCTAAGATAAATGGGACATATTTTGTAGAGGTATTTATTTTTTCCTGCCTTTATGGAAAACATAAGTAGACTACACCTATGGTAAGGTCCCCGAAAAGAATGTTTACTATTGTTTTAATGTTTAAGGAAGAAGAAAATATGCATGAAAAAAATATGCCTTAGCATTCTATAAATTCTACAGCTAACCTCTGAAGATGTCTGTGTTTGCAACAAATCATATTCAACCCTGGCAAAAACTTTCTTCCTTGGCTTCTCTCCAAAAGGCGTTATAATGTTTATGTCATGCACAGACAGTAAACCAGGTAAATACTAAAAAACCACGGATGCCTGGCACAATTTAATCTTTATTTTAAGCATTTTAAGCCTTGAATTGTAGAAATTAATGTCACCTCTAGAGAATGTTTCTTTTCACTCATTTCCAGGTGCACCATTTGAAAGGCCTTCATGGGGTTTAACAGCATAGGCTTGAGTTGAGCTGGTGAGTAACGTGCGTTTAATCAGAATGCACCCTTTGTTCCCCAAACCCTTCTGCCTTTGTTAAAGTTCTCTGTTCTGCCTGATAAACACATTGTGTCCTACTTCCTTCTACAAAAGCTACTACCCTACCAAATCTGTTTGATGTTTTTCTTTTATATAATGCAACCTTGATAATGGCAGAGGAAAAAAAAGGCTTCTCCATTTTTCTTCACCCATTGGAAAAACCTAACAGGATGAAAGCATTGTGGCAACCCAGAAGGGCTAATGGTAGAAAGGAGTGAAGGCAGCAAGGTCTGCTCATATATAGGGTATGGTTTCGGCAGCTTGCCATTTTCTTATGGCGAGCATCATTCAGTTCACTAGGAATTGCTTTAGGTTTTCCTTTTAACCAATTCAAATAAAAGGGTATAAATAATATTTTATGAGCCATGTAAGATATATGGAAACCAAGAAAGTATTGTTATGAAAAGAAGAAATGAAATTGAACTATATATATACCCAAATCCCCATAAATATAACATCTCTAAAATATGAGGTATGATTACAAAGTAATTTAATTCATTAGAAAACATATATAGCATCAGAACACATACCTCCAAGATGAACTTTGTTACTTTCAGAGTTGCGACAGTCTGGTCAAAAGAATACTGGCTTTTAAGTCCAAATGAGTTAGGCCATTTCACTGGTCTCACCACTCACTACCAAGCCACCATACCTACCTGGGCCTCAGTTGCTCAATTACTGAGTTAAATGGTTGGTAATAATGCCTATTTCTCAGGGGAGTGTGAGGGCTGAGTGAAAATGCACTAACTCGCATTCTCAGGTATTCAACAAATATTAGGACCCTATTCTTCCAGATAGGAATGGAATGGCTCAAAATACTTGAGAGCAAGAGCAAGAGAACAAGAGAATTTTCTAACTGTCTCAAGAGGCTATATTACATTTATTTCAATTAAATAATCAGATTTGAACACCTAGCACCTGCTGAACACATTACTTTTGAATATCAAATTATTTTTATTTTTAAAGGTGGATTTGAATTTTGGTTCTTTCCAAGAGTACCTGTAGTCAATTCTTGTGCATACAGTGGACAATCATGCTTGGGTAAATCTTTTTCAGTGCTATCACACACACACACACACATACACACACACACACATGGACACACACACTTGCATGTGTGTACACACAAGTTTATATGCACTGTTTGACTGTAATGAGACAGATTTGTATGTCTTTCAAATTTTTTCTAAAGGTATTTCCGAAAGTGTTTTCAGCTTCAGCAGCACTGCCTAGGCTGTCCATGATGCCTAGTTGGAAGATCCAGAATTCAATTGCATACGTACATTCCGGTTTGTGGAGAAAAAGTCAATCTTATGCCTATTGTTACATCTA
>CAUYSK010011928.1:0-35166 GCA_963575035.1 Avahi laniger | reverse complement strand
CTCACAGCAACCTCAGACTCCTGGGCTCAAGCGATCCAACTGCCTCAGCCTCCCGAGTAGCTGGGACTACAGGCACGTGCCACCATGCCTAGCTAATTTTTTCTACATATTTTTAGCTGTCCAATTAATTTCTTTCTATTTCTGGTAGAGACGGGGTCTCGCTCTTGCTCAGGCTGGTTTTGAACTCCTGAGCTCAAATAATCCGCCCGCCTCGGCCTCCCAGAGTGTTAGGATTACAGGCGTGAGCCACCACGCCCAGCCTAGCTGCATAACTTTTAATGTAAATTGAAAAATTATTTTACAGTATTTATCTTAAAAAATTGAAAAAATTCTATAACTAAATATTTTAATGTATGTTTGTAATTTTTGAAAAAAGTATACAAATCCTCATATCTGTAATCCTAGCACTCTGGGAGGCCGAGGCGGGTGGATCGCTCAAGGTCAGGAGTCCGAGACCAGCCTGAGCAAGAGCGAGACCCTGTCTCTACTAAAAAATAGAAAGAAATTAGCTGGACAACTAAAAAAATATATATATATAAAAAAATTAGCCAGGCATGGTGGTACATGCCTGGAGTCCCAGCTACTTGGGAGGCTGAGGCAGTAGGATCGCTTGAGCCCAGGAGTTTGAGGATGCTGTGAGCTAGGCTGACACCACGGCACTTTAGCCCAGGCAACAGAGCAAGATTCTGTCTCCAAAAAAAAAAAAAAAAAAAAAGTATACAAGTATCTCCTGTTAAAACTAGTCTTCTGTCCATCCTCTGTAACAGTGGTAGTCACTGTAAAAACAAGCCTAGAACCTAAATAAAAAAATAGATAAACCAATCGATGTAAAACAATGTGGTGTAAGAGCCCCCAATATTCATAGTTATCCCCATTGAACTAGAGACATAGCTCATGTTCCCTCATAACCCAACCAACCTTTTTTCGCCAGGAGTGGGGGAGGGAAGAAGGAGGGGGAAGAGATAATGTTTCTAACATAGATATAACACTTTGAAATGTAATATAAATATAAAATATAAAAAATACCCATTTTAAGCTATGCAAAGCTGAAAATTGCATCCATTTCAGAAACTGAAGACTAAGAATGCACATTTTGTACATTGAACATGTATGTCCTGACTAGAGATTTGATCACGATTAAAGACAACCTTTCTTTATTAAATCCACCTTACTTGGAAATTAAAAATTCATTTTATTTAAAATATTCTCTAATTAAAAACAAAAGTTGGCTCTTCAACTGGCCCTGATTAATCAGTACTTGAGGTGAATACTAAAATACCCTGTGCCAACTAGCATGCCCAGGAAATATTTTAAATATCAAGAACTATTATTTATTGAGATACCATGCTAAATGGTTGTATGTGTATACGTGGGCACATGTGCACACTGAATGTTAACACACATGATCTCATTATCCTTGTAATAACCACATGAAGTATTTTAACTTAAAGTTACCCCCATTTAAAAAACAAGATGCCGGGAGGCTAACTTACTCTGGGTCACACAGGGGCCAGCACTGTGATTCTGTGCGGGGTTGTCTGAGCCCAAAGCCCATGCTCATCACCACCACACTCCATGGCCTCCTCTGTTTCTCTAGCTTTAGATATCCAGTGCTATTATTTTTTTCATTCGCCATTGTCTCTGGCAGAAAATATATTAAAGATCTAGCAGAAGGATTTGGGGGAAGGCAACAGGAAGACAATGACAACACACAGAAACACGGTAAAGAGAACACGGGGAGCCTTGCCCTGAGATTAAAGGCCTTTGCAGACCACAGTCCCTGTCTACGCCAGTCACTAAAGTTCAGCATCAACCCTTTCGGTCAGAAAATGCACAGGGAAAAGATGAAGATGGATTTCCACGCTGTCCAAAGGAAAACTTTATTTACTTAGCCTGGAGATGAGAAGACTTTACAGAGCCCTGGCTCCTAGAAAACTCCTCTCCTAATCTCTCAAGCTTCATAGAGAAGCATAGCAGACAAGAGAGAGGAAGACTACTCACCCAAGAGAGGAGTGCAGCCGCCCGGGTGGCATGGAGTGTCATCTTGGTGATACCAGACAGTCACTCCAATGCACCTGGAACCCAAGGGAGGAAGAAGAGCAGTTAATCATAACAGATATCCATGATCAAGAAGGAGAGGAGAAATGGTTCCATTTACCAGCTCCGAACACTTAAATCACTCTTCACTTAGCACTTAATCCACCAAGGCATGATGAGAATTTTGAGAGAACTCAGAGTACACATGAAAATTATTATAAAGCTCATCATGTCAGAGCTGACAGTAAAGAATTTTGCATTTAGTGCAATGTCCACTAGCTCCCACACAATCTTTCAGTTCTACAGAAAACAACATTCAAAGCTGGCCTTCAAGCCTACTCTTTGGGACATGATGCCCTTAAACAAGGAACAGACAGAGTTTTTCAGTTAGACTGGGTCTGAATGCTGATGTCATGTGACCATGGTCATGTGATCTTGGACAAGTATCATAACTTCTTTTAGTCTATTCATCCACAAAATGGGATTCGCATATACCTCTCTTGGTTATTGTCATGTTTAAAGATAAAGCAAATAGCACAGTGCCTGTGACATGGTGGGTATTCAATAAATTATCACTATTCTTAAGTAGAAAGGTTGATTTCTGGCTCTATCTACAGGTACCCAAATTCTACCTAACTAAAAATAGCCAACTTCTTGGGTTCTCCAAATTCTGGATGTTTATATTCTCCACAGAAATATCAAAGACGGACACAGTTCAAATAGGAAATTGGACATATTTAAACGTGGGTGTCTGGATGAGGCCAAGTTGAATTCTGGAGGAGATCTCGTGAGACATTTAATGAAAATTAGGCACTTGTCCTGGTATTCTTACTCCAATTTCTTTTTCCATTGGGAATCTCCCATCTGCCTGCCAACCTACCCAAGAGACCACAGATCTGATGCCCAAATATTTGCCAACACCTCCTAGCAGCCCCTACAATTCCCACAAATCTCCATGGGCATATCAGCCCCACTCCCATCTCCTGCCCCAGGTGCTCAGTTTGTCACTCCTCTAGAAGAAGGACAAGAATAGTTAAGAGCCACATCACCTATAAATGTTGCCACATATTAGCTTCTCCAAGGTGTGGGTTCTGTGGAACCAACATTTGCTAAGCATCTTCTATATGCAAGGTGTTGGAGATAAAGAAAAACACCAGTTTTCCCATAAGGTGTTCACTGTCTAGTAGGAGAAAGAGATACACAAATCTGCTAATTCATTCCCCATCAACTCTAGGTCCTTCTTATATAAGTGTACTTTGCTTATCAACCAACCAAAAGGCATTTATTTTCTTAGTCCCTATATATGCTCATTCTATGCTGGAAGCTACATGGGAAATGGGAGATAATGACATGGTCCCTGTCTTTGAAGGGCTTACAGCAGGGTGAGGAGTAAAATTAAAAATACATGAAGCACTAATAGAAGAAAATAATTAAATGCCAAATACAACTAAATGTTAATTATAATTAAATGCTTCCTGACCCTGCAAAACCCAACATGATTCCACCTGTTATACCAACATCACAGTCTTATAAATGAACCAATGCACCTGGGCTTTGGCAAGAGCAAATGAAACAGTTAAGGGTGCTCTCAGGAGGGCGGAGAAGCTAAGGGGCCTGTGTGTTCCTCAGTCTTGGATGACCTTCACCAAGTATGGCCTATCCATGGGCGCTGACTGCCTACTCCTGGGGCCAGGTAAGGATGAAGGCAGATGGCCTCAACTACTGCACTGCAATAAGACTTTTCTGGTGGCAGGTCAGCCTAAAGCTGGAGGGACCATGCTTGGCCCTTGTGATGAAGGCGGCAGTAGCCAAATACTCATCTGGAGCTTCTTAAAAAAGAGTCTCTGAGCTATTCAATAACAAGAGAAATGAGGCCCAGATCACCTCCCCCTCATCCCCACTTCTGCCTATAGACTTACAGTCCTTTTGATGAGCCTTCACACTTTATTTGCAACGAAGGTAGATCTTGCCCCCTCTGAAAGATTCACAGCTGTGCTGCTAAAAATGTCCTGAGGTTTAACCAACCTCTTCTCTTTATCTCAGAGGCAAAACATACAACCCTCAGGTCCTTCCAGGAGAGCCTGACTAAAACTAGTTCCACCACTCAAGAAAACCAGTGTCAAGGCCAAATGCCCTTTTCTGTGCTCTCAAGGCACAGAAATAGGAGGAATTCAATACTCAACACTAAGAACTCCTGAAGAACCTTGTTAGCTCAAAGCCCACAAAAGGGGCACTTTCTCAGAGATAGGACATCAGGGTGAGAGGCTTTAGGACAGCCCAGACATTCACTCTTCTCTGGGTGATGAATGATGGAGGCCAGTGGCATATCCAGTCCTCGGCATTGGGATTATAGCTTTAAGCAGGCTTTGGCTTGGAACTCAAGGGCTCCCGGCCAGAGCACCATCCTCCCCACCCTCCCCCTGAAATCTGAGGCAGGCCCCACCCACAGAAGACCGAGTGATGGTGATGGAAAAACAGATCCCTGTGATTGTAGCCTGGAACCATTTCACAGAAGGATCTGCTGAGATCCACCCCAACTTGATCAGGCAGCCCCATAATCCCTAATCAACAAACAAACAAACAAAACCCCAGAATTCAGGCCAGGCCCTCTGAGGGCACCTTCAGAGTTCCCACCTACCTGGTTCTTTGAAGAAGAAATGCCCCAGAATCCAAAAGAGACGCTTCAAAGAGCTGGTAAGGCACCCTCTCTTTCTCTCGGTCTCAAGAAGGAACGAAGACTCAGAAACAGCCGCTTTATAACACTTAAGGCCCTGCATCCTCTTTGTATCTCCCAAAGGGACATAACGAAGCTCTCCCACATCAGGACCAATTCCCACATGCACCATAACCCCCCTATGTTCCCAGAAAAGATATACTGGGACAAGGAAAGTGACACTCAAAAGAGAAACACAGCCACCTGGCCTGCATCCTCTCCGGATCATAAAGAGTTAAAGCCTCACCATGGTTCCCTACCAGGGCTGAAGCTAATGTAAACCACCTGCTCAGACACAAGGACCAAACCAGAGGGTCAGGTTGCTGAGCTCTGGGGTCTGTTCTGAAAAAGCTTCAGTTTCAGCAGTAGACAAAGTGATAGGCCAAAGGCCAGGGGGTCTGAGTTGCAGCAGCACTGCTCTCCTTACCCTGCCCCTGGCCTGAGTGCCAGCTCCTTGGAGACTGCCTCTTAGACAGTTATTCCCCGCCTGAACACCAGCCCTATCTCAAGACAACACTACAGTGACCTTTGGTCCCAGACAGCTGCTAAACTGTACTGATCTCTCAGCTCGTGGGCCCTTGCCTCCACTGAACCCTCATTCTCTTAGTGCTAACTCCCACCCAAGAATTTCAGGGTCCAAAGCCCACACAAGCTCCCACCTCAAAGGGTCCTTCCCCGAACCCCATCCCTTCTTTACCCAATAGTTTCAAAGGCCCACAGACTTACAGCTCACAAAGAAAATGGCTGCCCATCTGTACATCCAGCCCCAATTGCAAAATTTACCACCACTGGCCTTGAGACCCTGCCTGCTGGTAGCCGGAAGAATTTCATGCTCTGTGCCCCTTTCTAAAAGAGATTGTCCCCCCATCTGAGAGGCATCCACATCCAAAGAGTGAAAACCCTGACCATGGGGCTGCTGCTCCTCTAACTCTGGGAGGGAGAGGTTAGGAGGCACAGGTAAGCAAGCACCCAGACCTCACCTGGCAGGTTATCCCAGAGGGGCCCAGCACAGGCCAAGCCATCTTGCCATGGGCCAGTTTGCTATAAAAACAGAATGGGAAATATCTTGCTGGTTCACCCTCTGGCTCAGAGAATGTAAATGGCCAAAGGACCAGCAGCTCCAAGAGAAGCCATGGGGGGAAAAACACAATCTTTTTCAACTTCTGGGGAGCCCTGGGTAGACTGTGTGGTCTAAGTCCAAGAGTTTCTCTGGCTCCTGAGGTCAGGGGCAAACCCAATGTATTCCCTGGTCCCTCTAAAGGACTAGCTTTTGGCTGAGGCCCCCACCTTCACACAGACCATCCCCTCTTTGTAGCCTTGAGTTTGGCCTAGAGCCCCAAGCCCTGGAGAGGAACAAGGGAAGGACTGCAGAGGAAACCAAGATTCCCTGGTTTCTGTCCCTTCCCCCCTCATGCTCTGGAGGGTCCATATCAGAAGGATGCGGGCAAAAGGGCTGCCATCAGGAACCAGACCTGGGGCCTGCAGCCACATAGTGCACGCGTGCACTCACACACACACCGCGGGGTCCCCACCACTATATTCACACACCCTGTCCCTACCAGCTGACAAATGAACTTGTTTTCACTGCCCACCACCTCGAACACACCCAGGGCCTCAGGCAGCAATGGAGAGGCCCTCCCCGAGCTGTCTCTACAGCTCAACATGCAGGCGCACACACTTTCCCCCTCTGAACAAAAACATGCTGACATCTACGCAAGAGGGAAAGAAAGCAACCCTTTGCTCTGCAAGGCGCCAACTCCCAGATGTTGGCAAGCTCTGCCCCCAGCGCCTGCTTCTGAGTATGTTTACTTGCTCTCCCTCTTCTCTCCCTCCCCTTTAAGGATGGCGCAGGAAAGGGAGGTGAGGGGGGAGAATCCACCCCACCCTCTCGTCCATGTTTGAACAAAAACCCAGAGAAAGAGTGAGGGAGAAAAAGTCCCAGTGCAGGGGGGCCTTACCAGACTCCTAAAGCCAAACGTATCTACAGGTTTTAATCCGCCATTAGCATTTAAATCTTGAAAGGAGAGGAGGAAGGGGGGGCCAGTGGAAAGTAACCCCACACACAAAAGAAAAGTTGTTGGTTTTCTTCTCAGTCAGCCTGGCAGGAGCGATCTTCCTGGCTGACAGCCAGAAGTGCGTCACAGCCAGGAGTCTGCTTTCTTTAAAGGCACAGCAAGCTTCCGTGATCTGGGAGCGACAGCAAAGCAGGGAACTCTCAGCGGGGGTGGGGCCCAGGGGAGGGGGCACGCTGGAGAGGAGGGGGGAAGGCTGGAGGCTTGGTCCACAAACAAGAGAACAGGACGCATGGGGCAGGGGGCAGCACGAGCAGGCAGGCAAAATTACTGAACTGCAACAGCAGCAAGAGCCAAGCCAAACTGTGGCATAAACACACAAAAACACATCTCGCAGTGGCCAGCCTGACAAACCTGAGATCACACAGACACTCCCCCTCTGCTCTCTTTTCCGCCCAGGGCTTAAGGCTGTAGTGACAGCCTGTCCATCTCTCTGGCCAGCAACAGAAGGGTAGGCCAAGGGCTGTCCCAATGATTAGATCAGCCCCTTTCTGTCGTGGAGCAGGGCAGGGAGAAAGACCTGGGAACAGAGGCTTTGAATAGCAAGCAAAATGCAGGCCCTTTTAACTGGGGCAGCTTCCTGCCGGATCCAAGAGGGGCTGCGTCTTTATGCACACGCATGCCGCTCTTGCACACAAAGCGCCTGCCTCCTTCCACGGGCTTGCTGCCTGCCCTGGGACATGGCCACCCCCCAAGCCCATTCCCTGAGGGAATCTCTCCAGCCCGTACCTTCTGTGTGGCAGGGCCAGGATGCTGCGCTGTGCCCGCTCCTCCCCCTCGGCCACCCAAACAAGAAACCCAGGCAGATTCTGGCCCTGGAGTGCAGGCCTGCGCTGTCCTGTCCGGGTGGCTGCCTGCTATTGTTGACTGTGGAATGGCCGCCAAAATCCCAGCTGTGCTGCCAGAACCTAATCCCCTGTTCCGCTGAGCATCTGTGGGGAGGGGCCGAGGGGCCAAGGCACAGACCGAGTACCGCAGGCACTGGCTGGAGCCCTTACCAGACTAGATGCAGGCACTGGGACCTGTAGGCGCTGCCTCTCCTACATGGCAGCAAAGAAAAGATGTCTGACTCTTAGAAGACAAAACCACAGCGTTTCCACCCAATGAACAGTGACCCTCACCAAGGCTGTAAGGGAAACCCACCAGAGAGTTAACAAGAACCCCCTCATCTTACACCACATTTATTGAGCACCTACTATGTGCAAGGCACTGCTATACAACACTATAGGGAATATATAAAAATGAATTAAATCTAGCATCTATACTGAAGTAGGTTATAATTCCACAAGAGATAAAAAATATGACCCAAAAATTATATTTCAAGATGGCATATGCTAACTTCCACAGAAGATGTAAAGAAAAATTCTAAATGATTAAAAGTAGGGAAGAATTAAGAAGATGAAGTACCATTTTGATTTGGATCTTGAAACACACAGGTACAATCCTGGTGGAAATGGAGAGGAGTGCGGAGGAAGGGGAAGCTGAGAGGAAGTGCGGAAGGAGTGGGAGAAAGGGCTTGGCGGGTGAAGTGGGGTCAGGGAGTTGGAGAATCTTGAACTTTGAAGAATCAAAGGTTTGTAGTATGATCAGAACTGGGCTCCAGGTTTATTCTGATATATAAATGAATGCGCCTAGCAGCAGGGAGGTGAGTCAGGAGGCTGCCACAATAGACAGGAGACGGTAATCAGGACACGAAAGAGGCTAAGGTAGGAGAATGGAAAGAAGAGAGACACTGTACAGAAAGGATAAAGGACTAAAAGGAAGAGAGGAACTGTGCAGGGGAGAGAGTGTAAGAGACGACATACAGAACGAAATTGAAGAGATGATGAGAATGTCAGAGCAAGAGAGAAACGGGGTATATGCAAATATGTAGTAGCTGATGCTTACTGAGTACATACTATGTGCCAGACACAGTTCTATGGACCTAATGTGTACTAACTCGTTAATCTTAAAAAATCCCTTAATGAAGTAGGTACTATTATCGACTCAACTTTAGGCATAAGAAAATTAAGCCTCAGAGATAAAATAAGTTGCCCAAGATCACACAGCTAGTAAAGGGCAAAACTTTCTA
Organism: Avahi laniger; assembly: GCA_963575035.1. Lineage (NCBI taxonomy): Eukaryota > Metazoa > Chordata > Mammalia > Primates > Indriidae > Avahi > Avahi laniger. The sequence continues at coordinate 26,273 of CAUYSK010011928.1, read as the reverse complement.
CCACGCGCTGCTAACTATGTGACCCTGGCAAGAAACCTCTGAGCCTTAGTATCTCTATTTGTAAAATAAGGATAAAGACACCTCCATTATAAGGTGATGAGGGTTAATTCAATAACATGTATAAGGTGCCCAACACACTGGCTAGCAGGTAAGGCACAAGGCGGGTGCTTCACAAAGGTTAGTTACTATTTAGCAGTTTGGTCCCTTATCACCAAGGCATCCAAGCAGAAGCTGGCTCACCATTTGTTGGGGACGCTAGAGAGGGTGCTCCTCCTGGAGCAGGAGCCTAGATCCCCAGTCAGCCTGCTTTCTTCCCATCAGTCCACCTCTCTGGATTTGTACTTTAGGGTCCAGCTCAAATCCTGACTCCTCAAATATTTACCAGTTAGCAATGGTTATCTTGGGGAAAGAGATTGTGAGGAACATTCACTTGGAGACTTTCTGTGTTTGCATTCATTCATCTATTCATTCATTTATAGAGACAGGGTCTTGCTCTGTTGCTCAGGCTGGAGTGCAGTGGCACAATCATAGCTCACTGCAACCTCGAACTCCTGGGCTCAAGTGATCCTCCTGCCTCAGCCTCCTGAAGACTACAGGCACATAACACCATACCCAGTTAATTTTTAAAATTTTTTTGTAGAGACAGGATCTCACTATGTTACCCAGGTAGGTCTCAAACTCCTGGCCTCAAGTGATCCTCCTGCCTCAGCCTCCCAAAGCACTGGGATTACAGGTGTAAGTCACCACACCTGGCCATATTTTTAATAACCATGTGTTACATTGGCGATCAGAAAAATGTACCCACATCTTGCATTTGGCACTTGTACTGCCTTATGTGCATATGCATGAAAGTCCTGTCTTCACATCTAGGATATAAATTTCTCAAGGGCATAACCAGTTCCACCTCTCTCTCTCTGTGATCCCTCATAGTACCTAGCTCACTAGGGCTATGAACTACATCCGGATGGCGAGTTTCCAAATTCAACCTTCTAGCCACAGAGAATGACTGTGGTGAGTGGCGGGGATGAAGTATGGGCGGGGGTCAGACCAAGGCCCATTGCTGCAGAGACTCCCCATCACCTGCTGCTTCTCCCAGGCCCTACAGGCTATTCCCACAGCATCATTTTAAGTCTTATTAGCAAGCACTATTATTAATAGTAGAAAGGGAAGTTCTTATTCAAAGGAGCACCAAAAAAAAAAAAAAAAAAAAAAAAAAAAGCAAAGGCAAAGCAAATACCAAAACTTTTATAGAAAAGCAAAATGGCAAACATATTTTAAAGACTGGCACAATCAACACTCCAGAAAATGTATGAGGTGAAAAATACGAGGCAGGCCTGCTAAAATGGCCCTGGACATATATGGCATGTGTCAGCCCTAAAGCTTCCTAGCCCCTGACAGAATTGATACTGTGTCTCGAAAGAGTAAGAGAAATTTCCCCAGACTCTCCCCATGCTCTGACTCAAGGCAATGGCTTCCAGCTGTGCAGCCTTTCAGGGGCTGAACTCTCCTCTGCAACCTCTCCGTGAAGTTGCCAAGTGTCTGGGCCCGCTCTTCGCAACAGCCCAGGGAGCCTGGCCACTTTCTCCAGTCTTTCCCTCTGCTTCCCCCATCCTGTGGCAGCATCGAACTTCCCCAGCCCTTGTCACAGCCCGGAGAGGCAGCAGACAGGCCACATGGCTCCTGCCTGATTCTGCGAGCCTCTGCTCATTGTCCCCAAAAGACTAGAAAAGAAGCGGCAAAATCATTTTAGAAAAAGTAAAAAAGAAAAGTAAGAAATGACTAACGAAATTCAGGAGAGAGTTCAGATAGAGGTTGGAAGTAGGTAGCGAGTAACAGCTTAGGAGCACAAAGGGCATTTCAAAGGGTCTAATAATGTTCTGTCTCCTGAGCTGGGTGCTAGGTATACGGGTGTTCATTTTATTCCTGTTTAAAAATGTTACACTGTTAGTTTTTATTGTGTATTATCATTTTTTAAAGTTTAAACAAAAAAAGACTGAGAGGGCCAGGCACGATGGCTCACGCCTGTAATCCTAGCTCTCTGGGAGGCCGAGGCGGGCGGATTGTTTGAGCTCAGGAGTTCGAGACCAGCCTGAGCAAGAGCGAGACCCCGTCTCTACCAAAAATAGAAAGAAATTAATTGGACAGTTAAAAATACATAGAAAAAATTAGCCGGGCATGGTGGTGCATGCCTGCAGTCCCAGCTACTCGGGAGGCTGAGGCAGGAGGATGGCTTGAGCCCAGGAGTCTGAGGTTGCTGTGAGCTAGGCTGACGCCACGGCACTCGCTCTAGCCAGGGCAACAGTGAGACTCTGTCTCAAAAAAAAAAAACCACAGGACAACATACACCGGGGTCGGTACTGCCGCGGTCTCAGGCATCCACCGGGTGTCTTGGGAAGTGCCCCTGTGGATAAGGGGGACAGGTGTCCTTGCCTGTCCCAGAGCAGAGTGGAACAGGTCAAAAACAGATGGAGACATGCCACGCACTGTCCTCTCCATAAACTGTGTGCACGAACTGTCCCAGACGTTTGCTTCCAGCTGTGATGCTGTACCCGGTACCCAGACCATCCGCGACTATGAATAAGCATAAAGCCTGACACAATACGCGCAGTGACTGTGTCAGGAACTGCAGGATGGAACCCCCAGGTGAGCCCCGCAGACAAGCCAGCCTTGTTGCAGGGAGGAGGAGGCGGAGGTGGGGTCTGGGGCAGCAGAAGGGGCTGGAACCTCCAGGGCAGAGCCTGGGGAGGAGGGGCCATGCTCTCAAGTCTGCAAGGGTCCCTTTCAGTCTGGCTGGGGACTCCGCTGTACGTCGGCAAGGCGGGCGAAACTACTCAAGAGAGCGGCTGCTGTAGGGGTCAGGACAGAGCAGAGCTAGGTGCGGGGCAATGCTCGAGCCGGGCAGTTCTAGCCCCGGCGGGTGGAGACAGCCCACTCACATCTCCTTCACTCCCTGAGATCCAGCTGAAACCGGCAAAGTCCAAGTCTCGTGAGTCAGGATCCTGAGATTAGGTCTGCTCTAGTCCTGCTCTCTGAGGCCCCGATTATAGTCACGAGGGAGACGGTTTGGAGGCTGAATCCCATCCACCAAGTTAGAGGGCCTTGGGGAACACGTTAGGTTTTCCACAGAGAGCCTTAATAAAGTGCAAAACCAAACGTGAACAGGTTCAAACAGTAATTAAGCTGCCTACTACTACAAAAGTCAACACTCTTCAGAGGAAGATAAAATCTAGACTTACATCATCTACAGTGTCTAAAATACAACAGAAATTATCTAGAATCGAAAAGAAACAGGAAAGTCAATAAAAACAAAGCAGTCAATAGATTTTCTCTGGATTTACCAGGCAAAACGTTAAAGCAGTTATTGTAAAATACGAAATTCAGCCCAGAAGAAGAAACCATAAAAAAGAGACACATGGGAAATTTTAAAGTATAAGAACTAAATTAAAAATTCACTAAGCAGGTTTAACAGCAGATTGTAGCTGACAAGATCAACACACTTGGAGACAGACCGATGGAAGTGATCCAAACTGAAGGAAGGGAACAAAAAGATGGAAGAAAAACAAACAGACTCCTCAAGAACCCTCTGGATAATATAAAATGGTCTAATATACAGGTGATTGAAATCCCAGAAAAATAAGATAGAATAGGACTGAAAAATATTTGAGGAAATAATGACCCCAATTTCCAAAATTTCATTAGAATCATCAACTCACACCTCCTAGAAGCTCAGTGAACTCCCAGCAGGGTAGGTATAAAAAGAAACACACCAAGGCACATCGCAGTTAACGTGATTAAAATCAAAGAAAGAAAATCTGAAAAGAGTCCAGATTAAAAATGCACATCACTGACGGGAATACCAGGGAGGAAAAGGAGCTGCGTGGTGGCGCCTACAGCCCCAGGGACTTGGGAGGCCAAGGCGGACGATCACTGCTGAAGGTTTCAAAGATGAACTCACATGGTTACTTCTAAAAGTTTGTGGTTTTAGCTCTTTTGTTTAGGTCTTTGGTGGATCTGGAGTTACATTTTGTATATGGTATGCACTAGGGATGCAAATTCATTCTTCTTCATTTTTGTATTTATTTATTTATTAATATTTGTTTAGAGGTGAGGGTCTCACACTATGTTGCCCAAACTGGTCTCAAACCCCTGGGCTCAAGCAATCCTCCTGCCTTGGCCTCCCAAGTAGCTGGGATTATAGACGAGAGCCGCTGTGCCTGTGGATAATGCTGCTATGATCACGGGTACGCTGGTATCTGTGCAAGCCACCGCTTTCAATTCTTTTGGATATTTACTCAGAAGCGGAATTGCTGTATCAAATGGCAATTTTATTTATTTATTTTTGAGACAGTATCTCAGGCTTTCACCAGGGCTGGAGGGCAGTGGCGTCATCACAGCTCACTGCAGCCTCCAACTCCTGGCCTCTAGCGATCCCCCCACCTTAGCCTCCCAAGTAGCTGGGACTACAGGTGCCACCACTCCAGCTGATTTTTGCATGTTTTGTAGAGACAGGGTCTTGCTGTGTTGCTCAGGCTGGTCTCAAACCCCTGGTCTTGAACCAGTCTCAAGTGATCTTCCTGCCTCAGCCTTCAAAAGTGCTGGGATTACAGGTGTGAGCCACTGTGCCCAGCCTCAAAGGAATTCTTTATGTTCCAAAGTCACTTAACACTCTGAAAGCTACCAACCTTCCTCATTCCCTCAAAGTCTTTCACAGAACCGTAACTTCTATAGAAACTATATGCTTTCTTTCTTGGTTCAGCCACGGCAAACTTAGAGAACTGCAACCTCCCGGGAGACAACGAATGCTCCCACAAAATGCAATTGTAGACGCCTGGCCAGAAGGCCCCGCATCTGGGGTTTTGCCTAAGCACTGGCAGCGGTGGCAGCTGCGTCCTCAGCAGGGAGGTCGCCTGGGCACGGCCCTCCTGGCTGGTGCAGAAGGGAGCTGCACCGGCTCTTCTTGGATGTAGAACACGCCCGTGAGCCCGTCGGGTCTGGGGTCTGTGGTGACGAATCTCATCACCTTACTGTTCAAAAGCCTATTCAGATTTTCTGTTTCTTCCCAGGTCAGTCTCGGTGGTGTGTTTCTAGCTGTCCGCCCACCGAGGTTTTCCAGTTTGCTGGGGAACAACTGCCCCTGCACCGTCTCACGATCGTTTACGTTTCCCTGGACCCATGAGGGACGTCCCCACTTCCATTTCAGTAAAACTGAGTCTTCCCTTTTCTTCTTAGTCATTTTGGCTAAAAGTCTGTCAACTTTTTTAAAGAAACAACTCTTGGTTTTATTGATTTTCTATATTTATTCTCTTCTCTGTTTCTCTCTGTGCTAATGGTTATTTCCTTCCTGCTGTTCACTTTGGGTTTAACTTGTTCTTTTTTTCTAGTTCCTCAAGCTATAGAGTTAGGGTGCTGACTTGAGATCTTTCTTCTTTTCAGTGCAAGCGTTTGCAGCTATCAATCTCTCGCTAGAGTTGCTTTTGCCACATCACACACGTTTTGGCAAGTTGTGTTTTTGCTTCTATTTGTCTCCAAGTATTTTCAAATTTCTTTTCTGATTTCTTCCTTGACACACTGTTTAAGAGTGTGTTGTTAAATTTTCACATATCTGTGATATTTCCAGTTTTCTTCTGCTACTGACTTGTAACTTCATTCCATCAGGCGCAGAGAAGATGCTTGTTTGTGACATCTTCCTAGACGCATTGAGACTTGGTTCGTGGCTCACATGGGTCTGTCCTGGGGCGTCCGAGTGCGTTCGAGGAGACCGCATGTGCTGCTGCCGCAGGTGGAGCGTTTCCGCAGCTCCGTTAGCTCTGCCTGGTTTATTGTCCTGTTCAGGCCCTTGGGCTGAGGGGTGTTCACTGAGCAGGAACATATCCTTGTGACCTGCCATAACATGGCCTCGTGTGACCTGTGCCCGTGGCCACCTCACTGCCGTGGGGGGCTAACAGTGCCTGCCTAGAGGACCCCGTCTGGTTTCTTCCCACCGTGCCAGCTCCCTGGAGCCCCCAGCCCGTCTGCAACACCATCTGCTCCTGAGATGTCCCTGCACCGCCCCCACGCTCCGTTACCCGGCAACCCGAGCCAGCCCGGTCCAGCAGGGCCTTGAGGCTGGGATGGGCCATCTCTACCCAGGACATTCAAACTGCAGAACCAGCTATGCCAGGGAATGGCTGTTTCAGTAAAAACGGAAAATTACTGGCTTGAAAGTTCATAATCATAACCCAGCAAAAATCGGGAGAATTGTGGCTGGTCACTTAGGAGAAAATCCTCAAGACCTTCTAAGTGGACCTGAACTTAGACTAAAAAAGGAAAGAAAGAAACGAAATGGTCCAATCTCAGAGAATGGCTTGAATAACAAGCTGCCATTTCAAAGCTATCGGACAGCAAGCAACATGATGCTTTAAGTTATGAGACCACTGCTGACAAGGCTGAGGCAAAGTGAATATAACGTTACGTTTGCAGAGGCATTCCAAGTCCAACTCACTCTTTTTTTTGAGACAGATTCTGGCTCTGTTGCCCAGGTGGGTCTTGACCTCCTGGCCTCAAAAGATCCCCCCACCTTGGCCTCCCAAAGTGCTGGGGTTAGAGGCATGAGCCACTGTGCTCAGCTGAGCTGACTCTTCGGGTCGGCATCTGCCACAATGGCTGTAAAACCACTCGCGTTCCGGGTGATAATCCGCTCACAGGAATCCACCCCCAGACACCCCTCCTGTTGGTGCCAACATGTTCTCGCCCACGATGACACTGTCCACGGTGGGGCCCAAGCAAGGGTGTGGGTTCAGCGCAGGATGGGGGCATCATGACGGTCAGAGGGAGACTCAGATCCCCCAAACCCCACGTCTGGCATGAATTGAGTGCCCAGCAAACCATATCCACTCCCAGGGGCTGGAGGCAACGTGGGCAGATGTGGACGGCTGATGCCGGTGGCATCTGCTCCCAGGAAGCCTGACTGGTGCCGGGACAGTCCTGCAGCAACTGCTGTTTCCTCGTCTCCACTGCTGAGATGAATGTTTCGGTTTTGCCGAAGCGACCCCTGGACGCTGCCGTTGAGGCCCCGCCTTCCTCTCCTGCCCACAGCCCCAGGCGCGCAGAGCCGGAGCCTCTTCCTGTGCTGCGGGGAAGACCCAGCAGTGCTGGACCCCCGGTGTCTTTGGGGTACATTTTGCTCCTGGCCACGAACCAGAGAACCAGATGGAAACCAGCCCTCGCCAACTCCGACCTGGTTATGTGGGTATTGCCTCCCTGACCCCTCTACGTCCACATCTGCACACACTCGCGCACACCTGTACATACATACATACATACCCACCTACGCACACACACACACACACACACTCTCTTGACAGGGCTACACAGCCACGTCTGTGTGCTGACAACCATGCATACACACGTGCCCGTACACGTGTGTATACCTGAGTATACATGTCGTGCACACACTCAGACCCACCCAAGCACACAGCTGTACACACACATGTACACACACACATTGCTCCATGCTGTGCTGAGAAACCAGGTGTGACACTTGGGACGACGTCCTCCCAGGACAGTGTCTGCCCAGTTCCCGCGGCCCCTGCAGGAGCCCCCACGCCCCCGCTGTGGGCGCGGGCTCACAGAGTTTGATGGGTTTAAGGCTCGCTGGTCAGGACTGCGAGGAACACGCAGATCTGCCTGGGACGGAGACAGTCTCAGGGCAGAGCCCTCCCTGGAGGGAAGAAGGGTGGGAGTCCACGAAGACAGGAGCCGAAACGAGTGCGGAGGAAGCTTTACTCATGGCAGAGGAGCGCGAGGGGCCGGGAAGGTCACGGCTCTGGCGTCCCATCCCCCCATGGGAGGCACCAGTCAAGGGCTGGTAGGTCTGCTCAGAGGTGTGGGTTAGGGGTGTTCTCACCCCCGAGCGGTCCCCAAACAAAAGTCTCCCACTATTTTACGGACCTGGGGCCCAGTGGAGGGGAGCACAGGGCCAGGCATGGAAGGGTCCTAAATACTGCCAAGTTAGAGAAAAGTGTCTTTGAGGCCCCACCTGGAAGCCTCCGGGCAGTAGCGCCTGGGCCGGGAGCGCAGCTCTAGCTGAGAGCTTGGCCCTCCGGTCCCAGTCCAGACTGCAGTGCCCAGCCCCGCACCCAGGAGAGCAGCTGCCCCACGAGGTCTGCCAGGCAGTGCCCTGGCGACCACCCGTGGTCCGGCCTGAAAAGCCACAGGCAGGGCCTTGGTGTGGGCCGGCTCTTCAGCACTTGGCCCGCCTGGAGACACACAGGACGGAGCCCTGGGAGCAGAGCCCTCCGCAGCACAGCTCCTCCCTGTCGTCCTAGGGGGGACAGTGCCATTCCCATGCCTGGCACCTGCGGCAGAGCCAGAACCAGCCCCAGGTCTGGGGCCACTGGTCACCGAGAGGCGGGGTCATCCTGCCTGGGACACCAGGCCGTGTCTGGGTAGAGAAGGCAGTGGATGGACTTAAACCTGGGGAGGGAGAGAGTAGGGGTCAGGTCTGTGGGTGGGGGCCGAGCACCAGGACCCCTGACCACTGCCCACTCACCGTGTGGGATCCTGCTGCAGGCTGAAGACTCCGGCAACATTCACCACGTTATGGGGGTTCTCGGGACCCCCGTAGCTCAAGGTGACCTAGAAGGGGATGGGGGCCGAGTGCACGGGCTGCTCTGGTCTCAGGCCCAGGGCCTCCATGCCCTCGCCACCCCAGAACTCCCTGTCGGAGGGGCTCTAGACCCACCCACTTTCCCATGTCTCCAGGCTAGGAGTGGGGCACAGGTGACACCATCACCACCCAATCACTTCCACTGCCTGGTTGTCCCTCTGCCCCCCATAGGATCTGCCCTTCCTCCATCCGTCTCCTGCTCAGACTCAACGTCCGCACCTGCCCCGAGCAGATGCTTGTCCAGCAGCCAAGGCCTACCTAGCAGCAGGCACAGGCATCTGCCCGGGGCCCACTCCAGCCCTTGCTGAGCTGGGCCCCTGAGGAGTGAGGTGGGGCGAGGCCACAAGGCAGGAGCGCCTCCAGAGGCCCCAGGAAGCACAGCATCCACACCTGCTGGAGCACGGCGTCCCGCGGCAGCCCCTGCAGGTTCTCCAGGTGGGAGTGGAAGAGGGGGCTGTGCAGCAGCCGGGCGCCCAGCAGCCCCTCCACGATGTAGCCCACCGTGCAGTCGTCGGGCAGCCGTACCCGCTCAGCCGTGCTCATGAAGCTGCCCAGGCTGCGGGGAGGGGCCGTCAGCGCCTCCTCGGCCCTCAGCTGCCCTGCTCCCGCGGCCCTGCCTCCCCCCACTCACCTGGCCCACGGGCTCATCTTGAGGGCGAGGCCTCTGCTGAGGCAGAACCCGGCCCCACCGGTGGCAAACCAGAACTTGACTGTGGTCGTCTGCGGGGAGGGGTGGTGGTCAAGGTTGCCCGGGACACGCTCCTCACCCTGACCCCTCACTGGGCTCCCCAGGCATCTCCCCTAAGCAGAGGCTTGGAGGTCTGGCCCAAAGGCCCTCCTGGCCTGCCCAGCTCCCGGAGGGCCACACTGAGCTGCCTGCTGCGTCAGCATGTGCCCCCAGCCCAGTACCCCACTAGGCCTGGCTTTCCAGGCTCTCAGCTGCACCTCCCTGGCCCCGGCACTCACGGTTCCGCCTCCCTGGACCCTCTCGGTGGCCTCGATGGGGTGGTCCAGGCTGGGCCGCCCCAAGTAGACATCCTGGCTGGGCGAGAAGGTGGACAGCAGATGCAGGAGGCTTTCGGGGTTCACGTAGTTGTCGTCGTCCACGTGGCAGAACCATCTGCAGGAGAAGGGAACGTTCTCGCGAGGGTGGCCCAAGGCCCCCAGCCCAGCTCAGCCCTGGCTCCCTGAGGACCACAGCCACCGCGTACTTGCGCCCGGACTCGATGAACTTGTCATACTCCACGGACATCTTGCAGCACAGGGCCTGGCGGGTGCGCACGGCAGAGCAGTTGGTGTTGATGACGCGTCCGCCTGCCCGGTTGGAGAAAGGGGAACGTGAGGGTCGGGGCTGGCAGAGTGCTGAGCAAGGCCTGTGTCCAGCCGCCCCCGTGAGGCCCAGGGCAGAACGTGGCTGTCGGGTGGGCCTGGCTACCTCGCCCAGACCCAGTGGCAGCCCCAGTTCAGCCCCCACTCGGCCGAGAGCGTTGGTAATGTCTGAAGTTAAAGCGGACGACAGTCACTTGGAGTCTCGAGTGGAATCGGGCAGAGACGGAAGGGACAATGCTGGGCTTCTTCGGGGATGTGGCACTGCCCTGAGGCCCCGGGAAGTTCAGCAGAATTTGGCTGGCAGGGAAGACGCTGGGCTGGCCAGGACCTGGGCACTGTGGCTCTACCCTCTGTGGCCTGTGCGACCCTGGGCAGGGGCCTTCGCCTCCCTGGACCTCCCACACGTGGGCAGAGGATGACAACAGTCCCCACAACACAGGAGCGTGACCCTCGGTCTCTCTTCTGGAGCAGGACGGGGCTGTGCCCCCAGCGAGGTGGGGACCTCATACCGCCGGCAGAAGGGCTGGGGAGATGCTCACCTCCCCAGAGCTCGAGCTCAGGGTCGTGTCCGTCCGTGAAGATGAACGTCTAGGGAGAAACGGCCAGACACGCATCAGGGGGCTGCCCGGGGCGACCCTCGGGAGGAGCCGAGTGCCCTGCGCCCCGGCCCCTTCGGTCCGCGGTCTCGGAGGGAGCGGTGCCAGGCGCGGGGAGCCGGGGCCAGGGTGCCGGACGGGGGCTGCACACCTGCCGGCGAGCCCGGGAGATCCAGGTGCGCAGCAGCAGCCGCAGCCGCGGCCCGTGGTTCTTCCGGGTGGTCTTGACTGCGATGAAGACGTCGTCGGGCCGCAGGCCAGGGTGGGCGGCGGGCGGGGCCGGGGCGGGGGTCCGGGCGGGCGCGCGGGGCAGCGGCAGCGGCAGCAGCAGCAGCGCGGCCAGGGCCGCGGCCAGCGCGAGGCAGGCCCGGCACAGAGCCCCCCGCGCGCGGCTCATGCGGCCGCCGCGACCCCCGACGCCGGGCGGGAGCGCCTGGCCGGAGCCGCGGGTGGGCGGCGGCCCCTTTAAGCGCGCGGCCGCCCCGCCCCGCGCCCCGGAAGCGGCGGCCGCGCTGCCCCGGAAGTGGACGGCGCGCCGCGGCGGGGTGCCCGCAAGATGCCGCTGCCGGTTCAGGTGTTTAACTTGCAGGTAACGAGCCGAGGCCGCGCCGCCCTCGCGCCCCGCGCCCCGCCGCCGGGGCCGGGCGAGGCCGACCGGGGCGCGAGGCCTGCGCCAGGGGCCGGCCGGGCGGTCCGGGCCGGGCCTCCGCGGGCAGCGAGCGTCGGGGCCGCCGCGTCGGGGCCGCAGGCCGGGGCCTTGCCTCCGCCGCGGCTGCGCGCCCGCCCGCCGCTCTCCCTGCCCCCAGCCGCTCGGGAGGGTCTCGGCCGCCGACGCTAACGCTCTTTCTCCCTTCAGCAGCCAGCCAGCTCTGTGTCAGGGTCGGGGGGTGCAGAAAGTCAGGACAGAATGAGGGATAGCTCGGCCCCCAGCTCGGCCTCCTCGTCAGTGACAGATCTGTACTGCACCCCTCACAGCAGTAGGTCAGACCTCTTCCTGCCTGGCACGGCCGGGGACTTCAGCTTGAGCGCCAGTCTGTCGGCCTGTACGCTGCTTTATGAGGTACCTTCCAGGAGAGGGGGCCCCAGCGAGCGAGCGAGGGAGGGGGGAGCAGGGCGCCAGCCGCCGCCGCCGTGGCTGGGCCCTGCTGCTCTGCCGGCCAAGGACAGGGACTCAGTGCCAAGCAGGAGGGCAGGGCGCGGCGCGCCCGGGGTCTGCTGAGGGAGCCGCGCTCTGTGCTTTTCCGCAGGAGAGCCGAGGCCAGGGCCTCCCGGGCTCCTGCCGGGCTGGGCGCAGCGGGCTTCTTCCAGCCTGCTTTGTAAAGTTTCTAAGGCGAGGTCCTGGGCCCTCTGTCCCTCCCAGCTGGGGGCCATAGGACTCCCTGAGACGACTCCTTTCCCTTCTCCCAACCCCGTGGCGTGACTCTCAGCCCCGTATCGCTGCTCCAGCTGCTCAGGACAGATTCCGGGGGCTGGTTCTCCTACCTCCTGGGGTTAAGGTGGCGTTTGTTTCTTTTCTATGGCTCGGAGAAAGCTGCATCAGGACAGTGGCTGGGAATGTGCAGGGGCCTTGGGGGTCCCTTTGTAGTTGGTCCTCCCAGTGTTTGCTTTCCCACTCCAGAGATGGGCGGTTAGAGCAGGGTGAAGGGCCTCTCCCTGATGTAGAGTGCTGGAGCCTGGGTGGGAGTGAGAACGGGCTGGGGAGGGCGTGCTTGGGGGTGAGTGGTCCGATCGTGCCTTGGAAGATCCGGGGCAGAGCTGACCACGGGAACAGTGAGGGTCTCTTGCCCTCCCTGGGCAGTCCCCGGCTTGAGATGCCAAGGTGCCCGGCCCATGTTGCAGGGGGCCGTGGAGCCCATGCAGATCGACGTGGACCCCCAGGAGGACCCACAGAATGCACCTGATGTCAACTACGTGGTGGAGAACCCCACCCTGGTATGGAGCCCCGGGGAGAACATGGGGTATCTCAGTCCTTCTGCAGGGTCCCAGCTAGACTCCCCGCCACAGCCCATACTGTAGATCGGCCCACTCTTCTCAGAAACCTCTCCAGTCATGTCTTTTTCTGACCTGGAAATCTCCAGGGTTTCCAATTGCCTGCTCATGTTGGGTTCATAGCCCAGCTTGAGACCCTGTGCCCACTTCTTGCCCACCACCCATAACTACAGAGCTCTACCCTGGAGGCTCTTGCCCCCAGCCCAAGCCAGTGGTCTCTCCTCAGCCCCGGGACAGCAGTCAATCTTGTGATCCTAGGCGCAGAAACCAGTTCCTGTCATGGGCCCAGGGCCTTTTTGGCTTGAGTGAAGGGTCAGCATTCTGGCCAGGACAGTCAGGCCTCTGCACCTGACTCACTGGCCCAGGCTTGGGGTCTGGGGTCCTGGCTTGCATACCTTGCATGACCTCATCTGCTCCCCCGACCCCACCCCAGGATCTGGAGCAGTACGCGGCCAGCTATAGTGGCCTGATGCGCATTGAGCGGCTACAGTTCATTGCTGACCACTGCCCCCCACTGCGGGTGGAGGCCCTGAAGATGGCCCTCTCCTTTGTGCAGAGGACTTTTAACGTGGACATGTATGAGGAGATCCACCGGAAGCTCTCAGAGGCCACCAGGTGAGGCCAGGTGCTTGGCACAAGGAGGCAGAGGCCGCAGTGGGAGCAGGCACCCGGGGCTGGGCATGTGTGTCCCCCTCCTGTGCCCTGTAACTCCCGGCACCCCTACCTCTGTGCGGTGCTCACAGCAGCACTTGCCGGCACAGCAAGGCTGCCGTACACAACAGGGACGTGCTTCCTTGTTGAGAAATTGGGGCGGTTGGTGCTCTCGTTCCTGACTAGGAGAACAAAAGCTCCCCGTGCGTCCCAGCTTCTTTCCACACATGTGTATACGTTCAGGTGTTCTGAGTGGAGCTGTTGGCAGAGATGACGTGGAGGTGGTGGCCTGGCAGGGCTGCTTGTGGCAGCCCTTCATCCTGTTGGGCTTTCCCACGTAGCTGTGGGCTTCTGGGGTCAGCGATTGTCTCTGTGCCTCTCATGCAGACTGGGCCCCTCAAGGTGGGGATGGGGATAGGCAGGGGCCCGTGGGAGGTGCCCACTTGCCTACAGAATGGCCTTTGGGGGCCAGCCTGTGGCTGGCGACTTCTCCCCACCTCCCTGATGGCCAGGTCCTCTCTCAGGGAGCTACAGAACGCACCTGACGCCATCCCCGAGAGTGGTGTGGAGCCCCCACCCCTGGACACGGCCTGGGTGGAGGCCACTCGGAAGAAGGCCCTGCTGAAGCTGGAGAAGCTGGACACGGACCTCAAGAACTACAAAGGCAACTCCATCAAGGAGAGCATCAGGTGCCGGCCCGCCCAGCGGTGGGGGGCGGGCGGCCAGGCCCAGAGGGGCCCCACCAGCGTCTGCTCATGGCTGGACCCACAGGCGTGGCCACGATGACCTGGGCGACCACTATCTCGACTGTGGGGACCTCAGCAACGCCCTCAAGTGTTACTCCCGGGCCCGAGACTATTGTACCAGCGCAAAGCACGTCATCAACATGTGCCTCAATGTCATCAAGGTGACCTGCGGCAGGCGCGTGGGTGTGGAGGGGATGCCTGTGGAGCAGCACTTGGTGTGGACCAGGAGGGGGTGCCCCGGCTCAGTCTGTCCCCACCTACTCGTCTACCAGGTCAGCGTCTACTTGCAAAATTGGTCTCACGTGCTGAGCTACGTCAGCAAGGCCGAGTCTACCCCAGAGATCGCCGAGGTACGAGCCGCCACCTCTGAGACCCTGCCCAGGAGCCCTGGCCGCTGTTGGTGCCTCTGAGGCCCCTCACCACGTTCTCCCCCAAGTCTGACTTTGTTTCCTCTCGGGCTGGGGACAGGGACTGGGCACGGAGTTGCAGGGGATGAGGAGGGCGTGGGCCTGATGTGAGTGGCTTCCCTCTGCAGCAGCGAGGAGAACGGGACAGCCAGACCCAGGCCATCCTCACCAAGCTCAAGTGTGCCGCAGGTGAGGGCCTGGGTGCCAGAGCGAGGGAGCCACAGCTGACCCCCCAAACGCCCCGTTCACTGAGTCCTCACACGTAGGGAAGGGGTGCTCGTCCTGTGTCGCAGCTGGGGAAGCCTTTGCTGTTTGTCAGAGTGCAGGGAATTGTGGGGCGCGCGTGCCCCACGTCCACAGGTGTAGGTGACGCCTGCTCAGGTCCACCAGGGAGAAGCCGTGTGGTCTGGGTCACAGGTGTCTTCTGACAGGCTGCTCTCAGCGGGTGCCCCACTGGTCAGCTGTGTGGCACGGTCAGGTCCACCGGCTTCAGCTGCTCTGAGCCTGGCGTCTGCAGCGGTGGGAGCAGTGGCTTCAGGCTTCCCGGTGCCTGGCTTCAGGAGCGTGCCGGTGTTGGTGGAGGCAGTGGTTTCAGCTTGGTGGCCAGCATTCCTATCCCCCACACGGGCCTCTTGAGGCACTGGCAGCTTCCTGCAGGTGGCCAGACCTCATTCCTTCTTCTCCCCTTCCCGGGTCCCTTCCACCAGGCTTGGCCGAGTTGGCTGCGAGAAAGTACAAGCAGGCCGCCAAGTGCTTCCTGCTGGCGTCGTTCGATCACTGTGACTTCCCTGAGGTGAGGGTCTTGGGGTCTCTGGAAGGAGCCCTCCTGGGGACTTGGTGATACCCTGAGGGCTTGTGCTTTGGGCTCTCTAAAGGGGGGGGTCTCCCCCCGACGGGCTCCTTAGCATTCTCTGAACCAGCGATGACGGGGCTGCGGCGGCCCATCCCTGAGGTCGCGGTCTGTCGTGACCTCTGTGACGCTGGGTCTCTGGTCCTCAGCTGCTGTCCGCCAGCAACGTGGCTGTCTATGGCGGCCTCTGTGCCTTGGCCACCTTTGACCGGCAGGAGCTGCAGCGCAATGTCATTTCCAGCAGGTCAGTGGGTGGACACTGGCCCCATCCCTCTGTGAGCCCCTCATCTGGCCTTGTTTGTCGCCGGACCCCAGCCCTGCCGTTTCCAGGTGTTTGCCTGGAGACTAGTGTCCTGTGGGTCACTTGGAGGGTGGGGGGCAGGCAGGGGCCTGGGCTCAGAGGAATCTGGCATCAGCAGCTCTTTCAAGCTGTTTCTGGAGCTGGAGCCACAGGTTCGAGATATCATCTTCAAATTCTACGAGTCCAAGTACGCCTCTTGTCTGAAGATGCTGGACGAGATGAAGGTGGGTCCTGGCCACGCATGGGGGCGAGTGCTGGGCCAGGCCACCTGGAGGCCGGCGGGTCTCCTCTGCGGGCCAGGGCAGCAGCAGCCGGTCCCTGACCCGTCCTCCTCTTCAGGACAACCTGCTCTTGGACATGTACCTGGCTCCCCATGTCAGGACCCTGTACACTCAGATCCGCAACCGTGCCCTCATCCAGGTAAGCCTGGGGAAGGCGGGGACAGGCTGGGACACTTGACATGTGTCTGGGAGGTGCGGGCAGTTGACACCGACACCCCTGTGCCCCAGTATTTCAGTCCCTACGTGTCGGCAGACATGCACAAGATGGCAGCAGCCTTCAACACCACGGTGGCAGCCCTGGAGGACGAGCTGACGCAGCTCATCCTGGAGGGGCTCATCAATGCCCGCGTGGACTCGCACAGCAAGGTGGCCACGTGCTTTGGGGGCGGCTGGGGTGGTGTCCGGCACCTCGCCGGGCCTCACTGAGCCTGCGCCTGTGCAGATCCTGTACGCCCGGGACGTGGACCAGCGCAGCACCACGTTCGAGAAGTCCCTGCTGATGGGCAAGGAGTTCCAGCGCCGCGCCAAGGCCATGATGCTGAGGGCGGCTGTACTGCGCAACCAGATCCACGTCAAGGTGAGTGGCCCGGCGGGCGCTGGGGCACAGGCTACACCTGTGTAGTGGGTGGGCTGAGAGCCTCCCTGTCTCCCCACAGTCCCCGCCTAGAGAAGGGAGCCAGGGGGAGCTGACTCCGGCCAACAGCCAGTCCCGGATGAGCACCAACATGTGAGGGCTGCCGGCCTCCAGGACAGCCTGCGCCCACCCCGCACCCTCCGACATGGCCCCTGGGGCTTCCTGCCTGCAACCTCCAGTGGTGCCCCTCCACCCTGGGGTCCCCTGTGCCGGGGGCCGGGGAGGCTGGTGGGCTGCCAGCCGTGGCCCTTCCAGGGAGGGGCCTGCAGGGCTCAACCCTGTGGTTTCCACCCCCATGGCCCTGACTGCAGCACCCAGACCCTCCTGCCCGTGGGTTGTTTGGCACAGATGAGTTGACTAGTTAATTAAAGAGCAGACTGAGCGTTGCCCTTGGCTGTTCCTCCCACTTCAGTTGCCTTTGGTTTCTAAGGTTTGTCTCCCTGGGTCGGGCTTTGGGCCAGGGCCTGGGGAGAGAAACTAGGGTGGCCCAGTCCTCGGGCTCCACTGTGTGCCCGGCCTGGGCCGTGCTCTCAGGGCTGTCCTGCTCCTAGGAGGCTCTGGCTGCCTGTCCTGCAGGGAAGGTGGGAGGGGACCTGAGTCCCAGCTTTCCCCCGTGTGCCTCATGTGCTGCCTCCATTTAAAGATGAGCCCCACCACACCCTCCTAGCTGCCTGAGAGAGCAGCCCCTCAGCTCAGGGTCTGCGGGTGGGAAGGTGGTCATGGGCCGTTGGCTCTCTGTGCACCTTTTGAAATGATTTATTCACGTTTTGAGAACACAAAGTCGTGAGGACAGGGCAGGTCCAGCCTGAGGCCTGCTCCCAGCTGCAGCATTTCCAGGCCCCAGCACGGGCCGAGGGGAGGACATCGGCACGTCCTTCCATGTTAAATAGCAGGAGATTCCCTGAGAAAAAGGCGTTTCCTTAAGCAGGACGTGTCCAGGCTCCAGCAGCAGTCCCGGGTGGGGGCAGGTCCTGCTGGCCCTCAGGCCAGGGCACTGCCCATGACTTCAGAGAAGCCACCTGGTGGTGCCCCAGGCCCAGCCTGCTGAGGCTCCTGCAGCCCAAGCTGGGCCCCTTTGCAGGCCAGAGACTTCTCCAATTTGGTTTTAAAAAGCAGTCCGTGACCTGGCAGAGGGGGCAAGAGGGGACGTGGGAGTCAGAAAGCCAAGGGTCTCACTGCCTGCGGAGGTGCAGGGGGAGGAGGGGCTGGTGGCAGCAGGTGTCCCCTCACCTGGGCAATCCGCGGTCTCTTTAAAGGCCCGCTTCTTACAGCAGCCACGGCACAGATTGAACACACACCTGTTGCCCTGGGCACAGGACAGCCAGTGAGCCTGCAGCTGACACCGGCCCCCCCTCCCCTGCCGGGCCAGGCTAGGCAGGACAGCACGGGGAGTGGGGGCCCTGGCCAGCTGGAAACCTGCCAGAGTCCCCCGGCTTGGACACGGGTGCGTCCAGCCCAGCTCTGGCTGCATCCAGGCTGTGAGTGCGCAGCTGGGCAGGCAGCAGACTGCAGAGTGGGCACCCACCGCCCCGAGCAGTGTGGGGACCCCTTGCCTACCCCGGGGAACTGAGGCCTGGGCAGCGCACAGCCAGAACCAACTCACTTTCGGGTTTCCACATTGGTCACACTTGGCATATTTTGCTAGGAGGAAAAAAACAGAGGGTGCTGGTTGGATGAAGAGAGCGTTAGGCGGGCTAAGGTGGCCTGTTGGCCTCCATGTAGCCTGCTGATGGCATCCCTGCCAGCTGGGGCCAGCAGACACAGGCTTTAACCCTTGGGCGAGGGATGTCCTGTGGGAAGTGAATGGGAAGCAGGTGGGCTGGGGACCCCAGCAGGAAGAGTAGCCTCCACTCAGGGATGAGGGGTAGAGCTGGCCCACCTGCAGGACCCCAGGGGCTCCTAAGCAGAAGGGCCAAGAAGGGCAAAGTGGGGCCCTCGATCAAAGCTCTGCCTCCCACCTGTCCAGCTGCCTGCTGACCATACCCCGGGCAGGGGCAGCTGCCAGCAGTTAGATGCTGCAGCCCCTCAGCAACCCACCAGCCCCTGAGGGGCACGTGGGAAGGTCTCCGGGTTCTTCTGGCTGGTCTGTTCCTGGGAGGCTCCCACTGGCAGGCACTTGGGAGTCAGCCAGGCCTGAGAGGCCAGCTGCGCCGGCCCAGGATGCAGAGGGGGACCGGGGGTCTCAGCACTGAGGCCTCTAGCCTGTCACGTGAAGCTGTGTCCAAGAAGTCTAATATGTTTCTGGTCTCGTAAAGGGGACAAGTGGCTTCATCCTGTCTAATCCAACCTCCTTCCTGCTGGTGCCTTTGCCCAAAGGCGCAGCTTCTGGCCCAACAGTGTGACCCTGCACACTTGCTTGGGGCCTCTTGGCCTCCTGCTCGGGCCACTACACACAGACGGCTGGGGCACACCCCGGGCTCTGCTAGGCAAAGTCAGCTTCAGTGACCCAATGCCCTGACGTGCAGAGAAGCCCCTCGGACGGCACCTGGCTGTGGGGCTCGTCCACAGCCTCGTCTGGCTGGCTGTGAGCTGATGTCCCCGCGTGCACCGTGTGCTGTGGTGCAGGAAGGTTAGTGGCCCTGCTCAGGGCCCCTGTGCTCAGACCTGGAGTCTGGCCTGACCACACTGCCCAGGCCCTGGGGTGGGGCCTTCCACGTGCCTATCTTTAGGTCGGGGCCATCAGCCCCACTGGGCGAGTCCGCGTTTCTGCCCCCAGCAACGTGAGGACAAAGGCAATGAAGTGACCACCCAGGTTGGCCTCTGCCCAGCCCCAGCGGCGGGAGTGGTGCTTACGCTTCAGAGATGGGTCGAAGGTCTTGTGGGGGTTCCTCAGCTGCTTCTTCTGCTTGTTCTTGGACAGGACCTCCGTGCTGCCCTCCTCCTCCTCCTCCAGGGCCCGCTTATTGCGAGCCCCAGTGTTCCTGCTCCCCTCCCGGGGCCTGAGGGGAAGGTGGTGGGTGGTGCTCAAGGACCCCCTGGGAGGTGGCCCAGCCACAGCCAAGCAGGCCAGAGCCCAGCTGAGGGCCCAGGGCAAGGAGAGGCCAGTGGCCGTGGCAGGTGCTGGCATGTGGCTCCCGGACACCTGAGCGGCTCCATGGCAGGGCCAGCGTGCAGCCCACATGGCAGCCCGTGTGGCTGGCACAAAGGTTGGGCCCCGGGGATGGTGTCCACAGCTTTGGGGCCCAGGATCTGAGCCACTGAGCTGGTCCAGGCAGGGCTGTGGCCATAGATGGCCTCACCTTGGAGAACCCAGAGGACAAACCTACCTAGGATCAGAGGGGCTTGGAGAAGTTCTCATGGAAGAAAAGATTTAAAACCCATGTGTCCACTGACAGGGAAGGACAGAGCTGAGCCACCAAGGCCGCCAGGCCAGGCCTCGTGTGGCTGCAGTGGAGTGCTCAGGGAGGCACGTGGTCAGGGACGAACCTGGGCCGCCCCTCGCCCTCGCGCGGTCCTGGGGCGGGCTGGGGCTCACCCTGGCCGGACATAGGGCTGGCAGATCCAGTGGGAGAACGGCAGGTCACTGGCGGGCTTCTCTCCCTGCTGCCTGGACATCTCCTCCTGCCAAAGCCCAAGCCCCCCAGTCAGGGCCTTAAGCCCCCGACCCATGGCCCCACCTGGCTCCCACCCGCCCCGGCGCCTGCCTGACAGCGCAGCTTCAGCTCCTGGCTCACAGCGGCAATGCCCTCCAGGGTCTTCACTTTGGCAAGCTCCTCTCGCAGCTGCTGGTGCACCTGCAGCCTGAGACAGACGCCCGTCACGTGGAGCTGGAACTGTTTCCGGCTCCCAGTCACCTGAGCCCACGCTAAGTGCAGGGCACACAGGGATGCTGTGTCTTTCTGTCTGACTTCACTTCCCTTGGACACCCGACCAGCAGCAAGCCCTTTTGGTAAAACCTCCAAAATGCCCAGGTAGGACTCGATAGCATCTGCTTGGACAGCCCCCCGACCCCGGGATAGCCTCTGTCTTAGGGCCGACTCACGTGTGGTGCCATAGCTTGAAGAGGTGGGCCCGGACGTAGGACAGCGGGCAGGGATGCTGGCGCACCAGGTCCAGGTACTCCTCTGCCAGCTCCCACACAGCAGGGCTGCGGCCCTCGAACAGGGCGGGGTTGTGCAGGTTGCCCTCTGCGTGAGAGAAGGGGAGGGAGGCCTCGTGGGGCTGCTTCCAGGGGACAGCAGACGAAAGACTGTGACACCCAGGACACTCGCCCGTGCCTCTTGTGCCTAGGACAAGGCTGGCCACCTGGCTCACTGGCTGGCCCATATGGAAAGCCTGGCCCGAGGTCTCAGCCGACAGAACCCACAAAGACCATCTGTGACAGCGCTGCAGTGAAGACAGTGGCAGCAGTGGCTGCTGACCTGGGTGGTGGCAGCAAGATGTGCACAGGGCCCCCTGCTGCAGTTCCCAGCCCCGCGCACCTGCACTCACGGCCCCCTGCACGCCCGTGTCCCCAGGCTCGCGCACCTGCACTCACGGCCCCCTGCACACCCGTGTCCCCAGGCTCACGCACCTGCACTCACGGCCCCCTGCTGCAGTTCCCAGCCCCGCGCACCTGCACTCACGGCCCCCTGCACGTCCGTGTCCCCAGGCCCGCGCACCTGCACTCACGGCCCCCTGCACGCCCGTGTCCCCAGGCCCGCGCACCTGCACTCACGGCCCCCTGCACGCCCGGGTCCCCAGGCCCGCGCACCTGCACTCATGACCCCCTGCACGCCCGTGTCCCGCAGGCACCGCTCCACATCCTGCAGACACTGGATGTTCCCGTTGGCAAACACAGGGATGGCCACAGCCTTCCTGTCGGAAAATGTCTGCCCTATCATTGCAGCCAGGACAGGGCCCAGGCCCGGGACACCCCAAAGTGCACCGTGGCAGGTGCTTCCCCTCCCACCGCACACTGCCCCCCAGGTGTACAGTGCTGGGCACTCTGAGGTGTGGAGCTGTGTCCACTCACCGCACGGCCTTGATGTGTTCCCAGGATGCTGCGCCCGACAGGGGCCCCCTCTGCTCCTTTGTGCGTCCATGCACGGTCAGCAACTAGGACGGACCAGCGGCCGGCTCAACCATACTCCTGGCCAGAGCCCCTGGCCGACTCCAGAGGACCCTCTCCCTCAGTTTCTCAATCCTCCAGCAAGGCAAAGGCCATCCTGGGCATGGCCTGGTCCCTGCCCCCACTGGGTCCTGAGTCCTGGGTCCCACAGGCCGCACGTGTGACCAGCTGATGCCCTGGCTCCCCTAGGAAGAGCCCCCAGGCTGGGAAGCAGCAGCGTCCCCACTGCCCAAGGCCAAAGGTGCAGGAGAGATCAGCTCCAGGCTGACCCCAGGCTGGTGGGGTGTCGGGGCCGGTGGAACCTCACCCTCAGGTCACCAGATTCCTGTCCATCCCCAGAAGGTAAGTGTCTTGAGGTGTGCACCTGGGGATAGGGCCCACTCCAGGCCTTCACTGGGCCAAGCTGAATGTGCAGAGGACCAGTGCTGTCAACAGCTCTCTGGGGGGTTGGATATTGGGCTCTCCTAAAGGATGCCCTGGCCAACCGCTGGGCACTAGGATGGCAGTGACACCAATGCTGCTCTCTCTACAGGGACAAAGCCTGCAGCCAGCACAGCACTTCCTGTTACAGAAGACTGAGCGTGGGGTGCCAGCGCACAGAGCCAGTCGGTTCTCAGAAAGGCCAGGGCACGTCTTGTCCAAGTGGGCACAGGAGGAAACTCGGTTGCCTCCTCCACACAAAGGCCTAGGGAGGATGAACAGCAGGCACCCAGGACAGGGACCGCAAGGGTGGGAGCCCCCTTCCCCACTGACACCCCATCAAGGCAGGCCAGCGCTGCCCGCTCAGACGCCCCTGCGAGTCCAGGACTCACCTGGCAGCCAGCCTTCTCCAGCATCTGGGCGTACCGCACCGTTTTCTCAATCTCTGGGAAGACACGGATTTTGCACGTGACAGGAACAGAGAGTTTCTCATGGGCCAGCAGAACTGGGGAGAAGAGGGACCACTTGTGAGGGAACCGTGGCACTCCCTCTTCGGCGGAGCCAAGGCAGCTTTGCTGGGAGGCAGCTCCGGCCGACACTCACAGGCTGCTGGACAGGTCCCCTCTGCCTTCCCTCTGTCCTCGCGAGTTCACATAACAAGTGGGGCCAATGCCAGCTCCCACATGATGGCAGCTGAGACCCAGCTCTGTCCCCCAGGGTGTTAGGAGGCTGGGACGAAGCAAGAACACAGCCCCAGAACCGACTGTCTGCTTCTAAGTGACAGCTGGTGCAGTGCAGGTGACTTCACAGTCCCCTCCTTGCAGCAGGGAGTGTGCTGTGGCCAGGAGTTCCCAGGGTGATCCTAAGACACTCTGCCAGCTCCTGTCTTCTCCTGAGCCCCAACTGGGTGGCCAGCGCCCCCACACCCCACGCGGCTATCTCTGGGGCTTCTCCACTGTCCGTGGGGCGGCACAAGCCAACTCACTCATTCTGTGGAGCAGGTCCCACTCTTCCTGCAGGAAGGCACCATAGTGACCTGCAAAGGACAGGTGTGGCCTGCTGGTACCACCGGTGTTGAGGCCAGGCAGGGCCAAAGCTGCCTCTGCACCCTCCTCCCACACGGGCCACTGTCTCTCCTGCAGCCGTGCAGGCCCTGAGCCACCCTGCCAGGCCAGCCCCCGCAGGGACCCCAGAAGCAGCGGTATCTCAGGCAGGGGCAGGGTGACAACGCCCGAGTTGGGCAGTTTGCTGGCATCCAACTTCAGGGCTCTTTGCCCAGCTGCCCAACCTCAAAAGGCGAGGAATGGGATATCTACCCCACTTGGTTTGGGACCAACCAGGACCTCCTCAGGGGCCCAGTGAGGAAGACAGGCAGGGGTGACAGGGAAACATGTTAGCAAATCATATTTATCCAGAAGGAAGCCCCTGAGGGGAGTGACAGCCCACAGAGCAAGGGCTCAGTCCCACCTGGGGTCACACTGCACTGGCCCTGGACCCTGCACCTGGGGTGTCCATGGGTTCCAGGCCTAGGGAGGTGCTCAACATGGGACCCTGGAGCTGAACTTGCCTCTCTTGGCTATCATCTGCGGGCAGCCCAAGTTCAGGTCGATGGCATCGCAGTGATCCTGCGCCAGGAGAGCCGCCTGGACAAACACCTCTGGGTCATTGGCACAGAACTGGAGAAGACACATAAGTCACCCACGAGCCCAGCCAGGCCCTAGTACCTTGCTGCTCAGCCCCACGAGGGGTTCCAGCGTGACCTGATCAGGGTGTGGTCCTGGGGTTCCCTGCAGGATGGTGTCCTGCTCTACCAGCGCTTACAAGGTGACAGAGCTAGGCTGAGTTCCCAGACCACGGAGTGTAAGGTACAAATTTATAGGATTTCTTTTGATCTGTAACAGAAGCCACCATCACTGACTTCTCCTGAAGAGCAAAGCCATCTTTCCAATCGTTCTGAAGAGGGCGGGAGGCAGCCCTCAGGGAGACATCGAGGGGCTCGAATCTCACAACCCCCACACTGTCTGGACCGGCTCCCGGGAAAGGGAGGCGATTTCTGGGAGGTGCACTTGGCTCTGCCTTGCGTCAACTCCGCACACTTGGCACCCCCTCCACCCCCCTGCCCTGGAATTGGGAAGCTGTTTCTGGAAAGACTGAGCGTGGAATCCCCACGCAGAGTGAAGACTGCTTCGCAAGCGTTCCAGGGGCCAAGACTCCCTGCCCACCTGCACAATGAGGGGCCGGTCCTCAGGGCACACTTCGCAGTATAGGTTTTCCTTCCGGTAGTTGGCATCGCGGACAAAGACCTGGGCGTGCAGCATGGGGGTGTAGCACAGCTGCGCCCCGTGGCGGCGGCTCAGCAGCCTCCAGGCCAGCTCGCTTTGGTCGACCATGGGGGCCACCACGTGGCGGGCCCCCCCCAGGGTGCGGCTCCAGAACTCGAAGCCCTGCAGCTTTGCCATCGTCTCCACAATGACACAGAAAGGAAGACCAGGGGCTCGGCCGGGGCTGCGCAGAGCACGATGTCCAGAACCAAACCCCGCGAGGGCTTAAGATTCAATTTGGAGGAAGTGGTTACTGTCAAGGCCACTCCTGTGCCACCTGGTGGAACTGCTGTCGGGTCACAGACATGGGCA
Organism: Avahi laniger; assembly: GCA_963575035.1. Lineage (NCBI taxonomy): Eukaryota > Metazoa > Chordata > Mammalia > Primates > Indriidae > Avahi > Avahi laniger. The sequence goes on along the minus strand of CAUYSK010011928.1, from coordinate 1,739 downwards.
CTGCAGGTGTCACTCGGCACGGGCTTGAAAAAGGACACCCCAGTGCTGCCACCTTCTCCTGGAGACCTTGGTCAAATCACTGGACCTCTGGGCCTAGACCACTCGTTTGTCAGCGGGATTAAATGTTCGCCTGGAGAGACGGGTGTGAAGAGAGGATGAAATGGCGAAGCCAGCACCCTAGTCCCACGATGAAGTCACAACCCACCAGGCCAGGACGTCGGCAACAGGCCTGGCCTCCCCGCCGGCCATGACCCCTCCTCTGGGGTGTCAGGTCTCCCCTTGAGGCTGTCACAGTCCCAGACGACACTGTGAGGATTTGCCACTGTGACCCTATTTCCTTGTAAAAAACAATCCTTGCCCCCTAGTAAGGGCGAGAAAGAACAGAGACTCTGCTCCGCTTCCACCTCTTCGTGCCCAGCGGGTCACCTGGGTGGAACCGCCCTCCCCTTACCGGCGACTCACGCTACTTAGCACCGCGGGCGCGGGCTGAGGACACGCGCGTTAGGCAGCCGCACGACCGCGCCCCTCCCGAACTACTCAGCACGCTCGGGTCCGGAACAGGCCGGGGCCCAGCCCTTGGCTCGGCATTTTCAGCGACTGTGAAATGACACAAAAATCACCGAAGTCACCAGCGTCCTTACCTGAGAGGGTCCCCGCGTGTCCGCCGCCGCCCGTGGCACTGGCTCGGGTGGGGCCGGCTGGGTCCGGGGCGCTGGGCCCCGCCGCCCCCGCGTCCGCCGCGCCGCCCTCCCCGGCCCGGTCCCGTCCTCGCTCGGGCCGCTGCAAACGCCGCCGCAGCGCGCCGAGGCCGCCGCCGGGCCCAGCGCTCCGCGCTGTCGCCGGAAGGGCCGCTGCCTGGGCGGTCCGGGCGGTCCGCGGTACGGCGGGAAACGCGTCCCCCGGAAACCGCGCCCGGCGCTGAAGGGCCGGTGTCAGAGGGGCCGCCCGCGGGGTCGGAGGTCAGAGGCCGAGGTCAGCCCCGTCAAGCCTGGGTCTCGGGAGGTCAGAACCGTCGCTTAAAACTAGGCGCAGGTCGTATGGAAATCAGGCCTCGTTAAGGGGTGAAAAAAGCCCCCCGGTGGACCGAGGCGCGGTGCCGCCGACGCCGAACTTTGAATTAGGGGCTTCGTCCCCCGAAAGCGGCCTCCAGAGCCCGCTGGGAACCACGGCCTTTTGCGTTGACCCAACACTGGGGACCCGCATAACCCATAAAAACACGTTTTATTGTGTACAGGAACACCCAGTGGCTGTCCTTGGACATCCGCAGTCCGGAGCTCCATTCCCTCCTTGCTTTATTTTGAACTGGGGGGTCCCACTCAGCCCCTCAGAGATGATATGAAGATCATTTTAAACTGAGACAATTTGAGCCCAATAGATGCAGAAAGAAGTGTTTTCAGAGTTTCCTTATCTGACTAAAGGCAGAAGATTCCAAGAGTGCGGCCAGAAAGTTCACAAGGACACTAAGCCAGGCCCCACAGGCCTTAGACAGTGCCCGGGTGTCCCTGCTGCAGAGAGGGCTCCAGCTGTGCTACTCCGGCTGAACTCCAGGCTTTTGTAAAAACGAAAAGTAAAAGCCAAGGCCAAACTGTAAAGTGCCTGAATTTTTTTTTTTTTTTTTTTTGAGACAGAGTCTCACTCTCTTGCCTGGGGCGAGTGCCGTGGCGTCAGCCTAGCTCACAGCAACCTCAAACTCCTGGGCTCAGGCAATCCTACTGTCTCAGCCTCCCAAGTAGCTGGGA
>CAUYSK010011925.1:0-59908 GCA_963575035.1 Avahi laniger | reverse complement strand
TTAATTTCTTTCTATTTTTGGTAGAGGTGGGGTCTCACTCTTGCTCAGGCTGGTCTCGAACTCCTGAGCTCAGAATGATCCGCCCACCTCGGCCTCCCAGAGAGCTAGGATTACAGGCGTGAGCCACCGCGCCCAGCCTAGAATTCTACCTACTATAATAGTTAAATGGAAGAATTCAAGTACTCATCACGCGTTTTGGAAAAAATGGGAGAGGGAGCCAATATGGAAGAAGAAGATTAAATGAGACTTAAGTGCATATACTCGATGAGAGTTTTACCAGCACTATATGCTAGAGCTACTTTTTTACATTTAAATTTTTTTCATAAATAAATATGAAATTAGCGGAACTTGTAATTTGTGGTAGATGCGGAATCCTGACTGCTACACTAAAGTGACCTTTCTTCTGCTACATTGTTGCCTTCTCTTCCAACTCCTTACAACACATAAAGAGTCCTCAGCCTTTTGAAAGCTGAATATATAAAAAGGTACTTTACTTTGGAATTCAGTCTGATCAATCACACTTAATATTTTTGTTCAACTTTATCAACTCTAAATAGAATCTTAAAGTTTCAAAGAATATAGCTGATGGTCTTTGAAGTAAGACCAACAGCTTATCTTCCGGCAAAGCACAGGGACGCAGAAGCCTGTGGTGTTAGCTTCAGTTTAGCCTTTTGGGAAACCATCCACCAACTCCCATTCCAGGTTTTGGCTCTTTCTAGAGGTTGCATGTTTCTTCTCTGCAAATCCGTCTGTATATTGGGCTTTGAATGACAGGTGTTTCACTTTACTGAACATCCTAGGGTTACCTTTTCATCTTCACTGAATGGGGTTAAACTTCTGAGCTGTGACAGGTGATATAATGACAGTATTATCAGTTGTGAAATTTTTAACACTTGCTCACTTCTGGTTTATTCCCTTGGGATAGTTCCTTCCCTCGTCTGAAATCCAGCAATGTTCTCTGTATCATAATTCAATATATTCATCCCTTACCATGCTGGCATAATTGGGTCAAACATTTTTGCTCATAGGTAAAAACTCCCATAGGCAATTATCAATTCCCTTTATGATTAATGTAAAAACTACAGTGTTTCTATTAATGGAAATGTATGCTGGAGCATTCACAGTCATATGCTGTAGATAAACCCTGTCATTACACTAATATAATGTATAAGTTCCTGGAGCAACCAGAAACTTGGTAGCAACTGCAATATCTGAGCATGCTAATTTGCCAAGAAATGAGAAAGAACTAGCAGTATTACTAACAATACTTTTGAAAGTCATTTTTATACAAATGAAGGTAAAGATTTTTTAATACTATATTTTGAAGCAAGAACATAGAATAAGGGAGCACACTGCAGAGTAGGCATCTCAAACTCTGGTAGCATTGGAGGAAGACCTGGCACTGCATGCTTCTGTGCAGACTAACACTAAGATTGCATAAGGGGGAGAAATTTACTTTTAAAAATTGGGTATGAAAATGCATGGTTTACATATCTCACAACTTTAAAAAAAATCCCTTGTATAATAAGAATGAATATAATTGGAATCATATTGTTCACAAAAGAGATCTTCATTGAAGATATGTGTGTGTTTGTATGTGTGTGTGCATGTGCTTGAATGTGTGCTTTCTTTGTTGAACCTAGTGCTTCTCCTTAACATTAACTCTTCCCAAATCAAGTTGTCTAACTCAGGCCTGCAAACAGAGGGCATCCTACCAAGGAAGTAGTGGGCATTGGTAGAAATGTTATATTCAATACACATAAATATACTGAATACTTTCCTCAATTATAGAACTCAACAATTTCTTCCTAAACTTTTTCCATGTATGGCAGAAGTAGCTTTCTGCCACCAAAACTTTGTAATTCAAACTGTCCTAGAATATACACTGCTGTTTCTGGGAAATGGCTGCCCAGACAGAAACTCCTGGTACCAGTCTCCTTACATGCAGGTACAACCATTTACTGAGGTCCAGCAAAATAGAATCAGAGTAGAAGTTACATGCTCCACTCTTGAGACTGGTCCACTAATGCCTCATACTCTTCCTTCCTCTGCATTCTGAGGCTGTAAGGCAGAGTGGAGTCATAGGACAGAAGGAGCCTGGATCCCAGCATCACTTTGTAGAAGAAAGCTAGTCTTCTACGCGCCAGGACACTTGCACTGAATTTATGGGCAGGAAAAACAAACCTTTATTTTATTATGCTATTAAAATATTGGAATTTGTCTGTTGCAGCAGCTAACATTACCCCAATCAATACAGAAATCAGGGCCTTGAAGTAGACGCTACCCCCCCACACACACACACACAGAGTGTCTACAGTATCTGACACCAGCTTAGCCGTTTTGTGGTAGACAGTGAGGACACAGACCGAGCAAGCTGGAAGTCCTGCTCCGCTGTAGTGAAACATTTGGTAAAACTGTCACCCTCGTTAACGCGGAAGGCAGACGAGTGCCTGCTGCGCCTGTGCATCTCAGGGAAGTGGCTGGAAAGAGCCAGAATGCTAGCATATGTTGATCTTCCCTCACTGTGTTTGGCAAGGTATTTCAAGAAAGAAGAGTTCAAGACAGAATTAACTGGTTTGCACACAAAAAGAAACAAAATGAAAGTATCGGAAATTCGGAGGGACGCAGGTTTGGAACGGCTTCTGGAGGACAAACACTGTGAGATAAGACTAGAGAAGCCTCCGAGCCACAAATGGTGATGAGAACATCTCAGCTGCACAAAGGGGCACAGCTGTGTAGCTTGAACCAGACTAAGAACGGGGCTCCCACTCCAGACGACTGCTCCAGATGGCCTCGAGGGACCCACCATAACCTTGATAGAGAGGGACACAGAGGCCGGAGGCGCAAGCAGAGAAGTAAAGCGGGCCCCACTACTGTTCCAGAACAGAACTTCAGGTAGGTTTCCTGGCACACGGAGCTGTGGGAACACAGTGAGGAGCATGGCTGTCTTTGCCAACGCGCTCACTCTGCCCTAACGAAGGCCCCATCCCAAGTAGTCACTGACGACGCGTAACTTCCATCACAACCTGCTCCTGTTCCACATTAATTTCACATTATTGGGGCTTTTTGGCACAGAAACCTTCATTTAGCCATCACCATCATGTTGACTGAGCTTCCTACATCTTTGTATATCTCGAATTAAAAGCTCTTAGAAGGAATAGACCAAGTATATGCAATTCTTTTCATGCTGTGCCTAAGGTAGACACAGCTATAATATGTACTATATACCAAGAGTTGCTTAATGACTACCTTTTTTGGATGGAGGAGATGATCAAAACTAGTATCTCAAAGATATGTTCCCTAGATGAGTACCTCCCTGGTATCAGCAGAGGGAAGACATTTTCCTTCGGGGATTCATTAAGTAAGAAAAACTAAAATGACAAAATTTTTAGTTATGTTGATTCCTGCTTTGTAAAAATCACCAAAATTTCATCTTGTCTTGGCCTGGCAGAGAAGCCCACTTCTTGGGAGAAAACACATGATCTTTTCCCTGGCTACATACAGTAAAAAGTGACCTTGTGTTAGACTAAACCAAGCGAACTAATAGATAAAGGTGCCAACTACCTTTGAGAGTTGAGTCAAAGTGCTCCAAATTTAACATTTTCAGGAGACAGATCTTGTGCAAAGCATTTCCACATATTTTTTCTAAGATGCAGATGATTGTGTCTTGTAAATTGTAGATTAGCTGAAATCACAGCATTCCCTTGGAGGAATCCTGTGCTGAGTCACAATCCAGGAACATTGGAATAGAAGCAATGGTGAGTCTGACTGCAAACTGGGCAAGCACTCACCTGTGGAATGATCATTTCCAACTCCACTAAAAACACAACATCCAGAGAGAGGTGCATTTGCTGAGTCTAGGGAGACTATTTCAGGGGAAGGAGAGAAAGAGAAAGGGGAAGGGAATTCATGTACTCTTTTTTTCATGAGACATTGTAGGATTTGTCCAATAGGCTGGTAATCTGAGTCTGTTCTGAAAGCCACAGGCTAGGAGGGAAGGAGCCCACAGTAGCACTCGGGGGATTAATGATACCCTCATAGTGAATGCTCAGGCAAAGTCTTTGCACCTTAAGTTTAATGCATTCCTGGAAACCACAAAGAGAACTTCTCTGATGAGTGTTCCTTAATGGCAAGTTATAGAAAAAAAAAACCAAACAAAAACAAAATAAAACTCATGCTACAACTCTTTGTAACCACACGATTACCTAAAAGGGAGGAGGAAAATTATATTTGGAGCCAAAAAATCTGGCCTCCTTATATATTCTACATGTGATAAATAAACAGGCAGCAAATAGATGCTCAGTTGGCCGAGGTGGAATGATACAAAGTGAAGACTATTCCAGAAAGTAGACGGTGGGAAATGAATATTATTTCACCAAAAAGAATTGTGGTGAAGGAACTTTTGGAAATGATTCCTCTAGCTCCTTAAGGAAGTGTGTGTAAATATGTGAAAAGTCAAGAGTTAGCTTGAGCGACAAGAATGGACTTCCCCGAGGGGAGCAGACACAGGCAGCAAGAGAGGAAGCATCTGTGCTCTCCCGGAGATGCCGCTGCATGGGAAGATATTGAGGTTGCAAGGGGCAAAAATCAGTGCCTGAGGGGTAGGAAGCTTAATAAAAGCTATTGGAATAAAGGAAAGCTCTTAGAATAGATGGGTTTCCCACTGACATTTATGAAGAACTCACTGAGGATTAAATGCTGTAAGCTTGGTGAAAGGTTTCAGAGCAATTTTGGAACAATGGACAAAGGTGAAGTCAATGACACCAAAGATATTGACTATTCTGTTTAAAAATGGGATCATGGAAGATTATCAGGAATTGGAGGTCCTTAACAGTATTGAATTTGGGTTTCAACACACTTGTGGGAATTGTACAGTAAGTCCAACAATGGTAGCTGACAAGATGATGCACGAGGACCCCAACCGGGTAATAAAAGGGAGGAAGATCACACACTGCTTAGTTACCCAGAGAAGTTGGAACACAATCTAGTTACTAACCACTTGGATAAGGATGCTGTGTTTGACAAGACAGTACGTGACTTTGGATGGCTCAGGTCATGAGTCTGAAGCAACATATTAGCCATGGAAGGACGCGGCGATCAGAAAGAAGAGAAAGCTAGAAGGCCGGGCAGAGAAGTCCATTCGACTTTTTGCTGTGTGCATCAGAATGTATTTCTGATGTTAAAATGCATCAATATGAGACTAATGTTGAGAAAAGGGATATAGAAAATGCTGGACAACAACATCTATGTGGGTCATTAATGACATGAGAAACGAGGATGAAGGTAACTTCACTTTGTACCCATGGAAAAGCCTGTAAATATAATAGTGAAATTGTTGTCTTAAGAAAAAAGACACATGAACATAAGCACCGTATTGCTGTACAGGGTGTGTAGTAAGGCAAGAGGACAAACTAGAGGGGCCTCTTAGAATTCTGCCACTATGTTCTGTGACAGTGAGTGTGTGGTGTACCGATCATGTTTATTATGGCTGGAGCTTCCTAAGAGCTGTTTCAAATGGGTAGCATGATGATCAACTAACATGAAGCCAAAAATATAGTAGAAATTCAATAAGTTTTAAGTCAAAGAGCAGTAGAAAAGCAGCATATAAACAAACAACAGTGAAACTTGCAATTGGTTTGGGGGCAAATAATGACAAATGGATTTGAAAATGGCATAAGTAGTCACAGAATAGAAAAAAAATTCCTGAGGATTATGGAAGATGTCTTCTGGAATGGGTCCAATTTGGCCTGCCATGTTTCATTCCAGACTTCTTCATAAAGCATACACTATCATATACTACTACCAAATTGTCCAATTTTTCCAGAAATTATTTTAAATCAAAGAGAAACGACATGACTATCTCAGAGGTGCAACGATCAGGCTCTACACTGTCCTCCGTCCTGGTCACAGAGCTTTGAGTCTTTTCCACGGGGAGATGAGGAGCTAGAAGGAGGATCTCCGATAAGGAAGACATCTGAGAAGGACCTCTGAGCTCCAGTGAGCTCACGGATGGTGCTGGGCACTGCTGGATCTCAGACAGTCACCTTCAGTGATTCAATCATAGAATCTCCTTTTGAAACTACTACAATTTCTGACAATTTTCTGAGAAAATTATGAAATAATATGGATTTGGGCCCAAAGGAGGCCTTGTAACTTTAAACTGCTACCAGGTTTAATCAGGTGATGAAGAAAGTTAATGCCCCAGAATATGCCCCAGCAAATCCTGAATGGTAAACCTGAACAGACAAGTGGTATTAACCTAGTCATATTCCGGGGCAATCGTGACTAAAATCCTGGCATCTTTATTTCCAACCTTATCATCTGTGTAATGGACACAGATCAAAGCATGGACCCTGAGACCTTCTGCCCAGCAGTACACTTGCGGAATCACATAAAAACCAGACTACATTTTACTACAGCCATGAACAGGAGTAACATAATTGATAAAGGCTTTACGGTGAGATGGAGGCAGGAGTTTGAGAATCTCCAAGATGCCATATATCAAGAGACTACTTTTTTTATGGCTAGACTTGGTTTTATAAGTTTTACAGCTGCTGGTGGCTCATTTTTGCAGTTCGTTCTGAGAGATGGGACTCGGTTTTTCTAGGCACATGCTTAGAGGACTCTTCATGTGAGTCCCCAGTGCTGCAGTAAAAGTGAGGGAACGTCGTCTTGAATCTGAGCATCTGCAAAGACCAGTTCAGTGCACAGAATAGCAGCAGGAAGAACAAGCACGCCTGGCCAAGCTGCGGACTTTGGCTAGAGGGACAGACATGTAGGGTGTCTCTTCAATGATTGACCTTTCTGACCTGACCCTGACTCAAGAAATTGGCGGAGGCCGGTGGCGGTGACACCGATGGTGCTGGCTGTGGGACCACAGAGCAAGGTTTGGAAGGGCCGTGCTGCCCCCGTTTCAGGCACCTGTGGCAGAGGAGAGCGCTGGGAAGGAAACAAGCAGCAGGAGACTTCAGGAAGCTGTAATTTGGCTTCACACAGCTCAGAATTGGGGGATTTCTGCAAGTGCCGGCTGTCATTTCCACCAACAGACTATTGATTTAATTTAGCAGACTTATTTCTTATTAAAGAAATCTCACGGCTCAGTGAAGGCAGAGCGCAGAAGCGGTCATAACCTCGCGGCTTGGAAAGTAAATACCCAATTTCTCTCAGACTTGCCCAAGAACTCATCCAAGGAAAGCGGCACTGACTGTTCTTGGAAGCCTGAAACTTGTGTTTTATCATTTGAAACTTTGAGTACTTTTGATAGAAGGAAGAGAGAGTTCCCACTGTGGAGATTACTCCGGTTGGTGAGGCCTGGGATGCTCTGGAGCTACAGCCCGTGGACCTTGACACCGTGAATGCCCGGCTTCTGTGCAAAGGGAGGAGGAAGCACAAGCCTGGGTCGGTGGGTGGGGGCTGTCTGGTCTCCTCTGGTAGGGGAGGGGCAGATCAGGTGACTGGAACATGAATCCTGCTACCTGGTGAGCTGGATAAAGGATTTAATTTAAAGCAAATGAACACACAAAATGGCAATGTGGGCTATTTGGGAGGAGCCTGTTGCTGAGTGCTCTTGAGTCTGGGAGGGATCCTGAGTCACTCTGGTGCCCATCTTGCGCTCACAGAGAGAGCCCTGCCAGCCAGAGAGACTTCCTGAGCGTGGGAGTCATGGGTGCTGGCAGGAAGGGTGCCCCAGGGTTCAGTCTCCCCTCTGCAGGGCAGTGAGCAGCCTGCCAATGAATGGGGGCCTGAGCTTATACCACAGGTCTGCCTAGGAATGGATAGAATTTATTACCAGCAACAAAGCTGATGTTGTCATCCTTCTTGTGACTTCCTGCTGTATTTCTCAATGGGCTTAGAAGGTGCAGGCAGAGGTGTGACGAGTGCTTCCCTTGCCCCCAAGTATCTCCTCAAGGACAAGTGGAAAGAGCACAGCATTTGGGATCAAAGGCCTTGACTGAAGTCACTGGCTGTGCCACCTTGAGAACTTCTCACCAGTGCTCTGAATCTCACGGTTGCCTCATTTGTAAAGAGACTTAATGATGTCCGGTCCACTGGCAGTGCTGTGTGGCCCCTCGTACAGGACAGCATCATCCAACTGTCTGTAATTAATGGGTTCACTGCCTTTTGATCTTTTAGAAGAAAAAGGAAATCGTAAATGTTTTATAAATACCAGGAGAATTAGTTACTGATGTTTAGTTACTTATTTTTCTTCTTTGTTCTTTAAGTTTCTTCCTCTTTCCCTCCTCCTTGCTTGCTTTCTCATCTTGTGCTCGCACTGGAGCTTCTCTGCTCGCCTTTTCAGAGGCAGAAGCTTGGAGAGAGTTCGAGGGCTTTTCTCCCTAATTGAAAGAGCAGTTTCAGTAGGAGACTTTTTAGGCTTAAAAAAATGAAAAACACCAAATCATTGGAGAATAAAATAAGAACTCATAGAATGGGAAATATATATATATATATATATATATATATATATATATATATGTAAAGGATTCTAAGCTGGGAGTGAAGTGTTAAATCTAGAAAAGCCTTAGGAGAGAATCTCTGTGAGATAAGTACATAACACCAGAAATGAAGCCCTTAAATGCTTGGTTGCCTGTTCCGAGAGAGGACAGCCTGGAGCACAGGGTACAAGCCTGGTCTTTGGACTTGTAACTGATGTCAGTGTTTGCCAACTCTTTCAGAAATCACAATCCTCCACCTCCCAGATTAAGATTTACTTTTATCTGATGAAATCAGTAGCACTTAAATAATTTTATATTATTGAGCATAACAGCAACCACACACTTTCACAAATAGCACAAAAATGTTTAGGGCGTCTTATTTATCCAATCCATGCTGGCCTGAGGTCTGGATCCCAGGGATTGGAAATCATGATTTACTCTCTACTGGTACTATTAGTGCTATAAATGCTTCCACCATTGCTACTACAAATAATAATATTAATAATAGAGTTCAGATGTATTGAGAAATTACTAAGCATTTTACATAGTGCCTTATCTCAGGCTGCTACCACAAGATACCGTGGGCTGGGTGGCTGAAAAGACAGAAATGTATTTCTCACAGTTCTGGAGGCTGGGAAGTTGAGGCCAGGGTGCCAGGAGAGTTTGTGTCTGGTGAGAGCGTCCTTCCTGGTTTGCAGAGGGCCCTCTTCTCCTTGTACTCTCGCATGGCTCTAATCTCTTTCTTTTCTTATGAGTACACTCATCGTGTCATGAAGGTTCCTCCCTCATTACCTCATCCAAACCTAATCACCTCCCCAAAAGCCCCATCTCCTAATATCATCCCGTTGGGGGTTAGGGTTTCAGCATATGAATTCTGGGGACACAAACATGCGGTGCCTAATACATGGATTTTCTTGTTTGATTCTCACAACAATCCGAAGAGGTGAGACTGTTGAAATCTCTTTGTAGATGAAAGAACAAGGCCCCAAAAGGTTAAGTAACTTGTCTTGGGACATTTAGTGGGTCAGGAAGCTGAGACAGGGGCCTGACTTGTTAACTCTTAGGTGGCAGGCGCCACCTTGCCCATAGCTCTGGGCATAAAGGCAAACACATAGAAAGAGCTGACGTGAATAGTTAACTGATTTTTACTTGGTCACATTAGTGACTAATTTAAAAATAAAAGAAATAGGGGCAAAGACTCTTTAAGATGGGATCATGTAACAGAGCCACTGGGAAAAAGGGAGAGGACTATGGTTGTGAAGGTGAAGTGAGAAGAAAAATGGGAACGGGAAAGGAACACGGAGGGCTGGGTGTGAATATTTATGTGCCCTGTTACTAGCATGGCAGGGACTAAAATGGGACGCGTAAGAATGAAGAGAATCTGATTGAAAAGGAAAATAGTCAGTGGAAAGGAGAAGGAACACATTGCTATAAATAATGTCATTTATATTTTTAAAATCGCACATATATATAACCCAAGGAAGGAAAATGCTTCAATAAAATAATAATCGCTCAAGGACAGGTAGAAGAACGGAGGTTGGCCTGTCTGAGTTCTGTGGTTGATAATTGTACAAATGAAAGATCGTCTCAGCAGAAGGGGGGCCCTGTAGTGTGAGCCCTGGAAATGTAGCTTTATGAGTCCCAGAGCTGCCACTCAGATGTGGGTTTAGAGCCCAGACTGCCCTCTTGTACACAGAGTGAGGGAGAGCTGTCGCTCCCCAGCCCCTCCCCGGGTGCATCTGATTCGGCCGCATCCTCTCCCCGCGTCCTCGGCACTTGACCGCATCACAGTCCTGCTGTGCTCCCAGCTCCTGGCCTCCAGCACCCAACATCGACTCCTCCAAATCTGAGCGATACAACTTCTTGGGTGCTATCGTCAACTTCTCCTGAGAAAACGCATCCTGCTCTTCTCCCCATTACATGGGCACTATTGAAACCCCAGGGCACACATGGCCACGCAAGGGCAGAGAATCATTCTTTCCTTAAGCAAGTGTTTCCTGGCTGCCTGCTTTGCTCCAGGTGCGGAGCTATAGGCTGGGGGTACGACTGTGCACACCTCAGTCACAGTGCCCATCCTCGTGATGATTATGTCTCCATGGGAGCACAGGACAGAAATCAAATGATCAAAAAAATAAAGAAAACGACTGTGTAGATAGTGCGTCTTATACACTAAACAAATAGGACATTTGTTGACGAATAGCAGGTATGGGGCTGGGGTCAATTTAAAAGCTAGAGCTTGTGGGGAAATTTCTTAGAAGAGATGATACGTAAGCTGAGACCTGCAGAATGTGAAATGGAAAGAATTCCGGGAGGAGGAAACTGAGCACTAAGGCCTGGGGGAGACGGGGGTTGAACTTGCCATAGTCAGGGGAAGTCTGGGGGCCCGGCCTGTGACGGAGACTGGGAGGAGGAGAGTTTGCAATGCTGAGCAGTGCTCAAATCATGCAGGTATTTAGTTTTAGGCCCTGACAGGAGGGTGGGTTTAAAAGTAATGGAAAGCCATTGTAGGGTTTAAAAAGGGCAATGATGGCATCTGATTTGTATTTTAAGACAATGAGAATGGCCGCTCTGCGGAGAATGGTTTGGGGTGAGGTACCAGGAGAAGCAGGAGTTGATCCATCTGAGGGGGGTGGCATCACACAGCCCCTTCCTTAAGAGGCTGCGGACGTGCACGGAGGGAACACCCCGCAGGGCTGGAGGCAGGCTGGTGGGGCTCCCCCGCCACTGCCAGTGAGCTGCAAGGACTCTGGCATGTTTCTTAATCTTCCTGTGCCTCAGTCTTCATCTAGAGGATGACAATCATGGCTCCCTTTTAGGATTATGTCAGATAATATGTGTAAGCCATCCTGCATATAGTTTTTGAAGTGTTATGGTGACTTTTGGGCATCTGTGAGGGAGGGAGCTCTTGGCCATGAGCTGAGAAGGTTAAGACAAGGTGATTCACAGAAAAAGAGCAACTTCAAGCCATGTTCTCCCTGTTAATCTCATCAATTGGTAGCTCCCAAACAATAGCTGCCAATAGGCATCAATTACACACCAAGTAATTGTGTACATTATTGCATTTAATTCTCACAATAATCTTGGAATACAGAGATTATTGTATTATATAATTATCTCCATTTTAGATATGAGGAAATTGTAGTCCACAGAGGTTAGGTAATTTGTTCAAGGTCACCTAGTTAGTGGCAGAGCCAGAATTCAATCCAGATCTGTTGGAATCCAAACCTCACGCTCTTCCCACCATAAAAGCCCATCAACAGTATAACACCCACATTCCAAACACATCTTGGGTTCTTGGGAGTCTGCAACATCTGTGTCTCTCAACACAGGGTATCCTATCTATGCAAGGTCCCCAGGAGGCATGAAGAAAAAAGAATTCTGCCCACTCCAAGCCTTATAAAGAAGGACAACACAGACCTGTTCCATCTGGTGTTCTATAAAGCACAGCTTTGCCAGGTAAAGCCTGGAAATCAGGTTGCACCCACCGCTGAGTACCAAATGTTATATAGCTAATTAACCACGGAAATTTGGGAAGAAACCCATTGAAGAGACCAAATACAGCATGAAGAAAAAGCAAATAGTAATGTCGCTGCTTATTACCATTATGGCCATTAATATTAATATTAATACTATTATTTAGTTTTATTATTACTCTGATATATCATTATTATTGCTGTCTCCTAGCATCTGCCCCATAAATCTATCACCAAATGTTTTAGAGGTTTAATATCATTATAGTTATGTAATTAAACAAATAGAAATAATAGTTGCAGAATTGCAGAGTTACATAATTATTGCTCCTCAATGGAAACGATAAATAAAACTTACATGCCTTGATAGCAGTTACATTAACAACAATAGAAACGTTGAAGGCTGACGCTGAAGAATTATGTAATGGTTACATAATTAAATAATAAATTATCCCAGAACTACAGGGACACGCAGTATATAAAGAAGCTCACAGAATGGAGCAGAAAAGGAAATCATTAAGCAATACAAAAAAAAGAGAGAGAGAGAGAGAGATTTGCCTATGGATAAGAAGCAAAGCATCATGGATCTTGGGATGAGGAGCCCTGGGATTTGTAGTACCCAGAGCTCTTCAACTTCCCATTCTAGATTCAGACATGTATGTGGATTTTATCACCCCCAGAACACAAAGTAATTTGTCTAAGGCTATAAATCACTTGGATAATATAATCCCTTTAACTGAAACGCTTATCACATGTGACATACAGTTAATCTCTGTGTTTTAAATTATCTCAAAATTTAGCTTTAGTCTTGCCTGAGCATTATATAACTACTCTTCAACTACTTGCATTGATTCAATGACTAGTGCATGCACGTGGGATGAAATGCATGCCAGGGGTGAAGAATAATACTGTTTTGAAAATTATTGAAACACTCAATCACTGCATCATGGCATTTCTTTGGTCAAATTATCACAACGTTAACATACCCAAATATTTGGAAAGACTAGAATATTTGATGTTAAATCAAATATCCAGATGACTGACAGACTTGCTAATTTTTTCATACCAAAGTTCTGCAGCCAGGCTGTCTCAATTTTATATAAAGTCATGTTTATTGAGGTCTGGAGTGAGGAACACTGTCATCTACCCGAGGACACAAAACCGGCACCTGCTCTAAAGCCCGAGTTCAGGTTGGGATGGCAGAGTGATAGCAGCACGCTTTGCACTCTGAATCCACCTGTCTCCCTGGGTGTCAGCGGAATCGAGTTCGTTGTTGGAATGGATGGCACGATGGGATGTTCCCGGAATGCCAGCAGCATGTGGCATGAATAAGCACATGGCATCACTCAGCAGTGACAATGGGGAGGCAGCAGGCTCCTGTCCAGAGCCAGCAGGGAACAGAGCGTAGTCTGCCAGCCTCTCTGTGATTCACATTTCAAGGAAGTTCTCACTTCTCCATCAGGCCTGTTCTGAGAGCAGCCAGGCTGGGCCATTATCATAATGGGGTCACCTGGGAGGCTGGGAACAGACAGAGGAGCAGTCTATTGGGGAGAACAAATTGACTCCTGTCTCATTACTTGGCTCAGCTTGACAGGCAAAGCCGATGATTGGAAAAGGACGGCCGCCGAAAAGGCTGACGCCAAGAAAGGGCAGGGAGGCCATCGCACCTGCTGGGCCCGGGGGAGCTGGAGCAGACTGCCCAGTGTCAGCCCCACAAGCTCGCGTCGTCACTTTCCAACACGCAGCGTCGACCTGCTCCTGGCCTACATGGAGACCAGGCTGCCCATCTGCCCGTGTCCCTGAGCTGCAATGATGAAGGACACTTAGAACTCAAAACCTTTGGCATCATTTCATCCCCTTCCCCCAATAACTCACCTTTAAATCCCGTGATTAAGATCCTTTGCACCTTGCCCCAGAGGAGGGTAAAGACAGGGTCTTTCTCCAGGTAAGCAGGGAAAATTCCCAGGATCTTGGGACCACAGGCAGTTTTCCAAGGGCTCTCCTCACCATTGCCACATTGAGCCACATGGGAACCTAAGTAGACAATTTCCAGTTTCTTCAGGTGCCACTGTGGGTGCTCCAGAAGGTACCATGTGCTATGGAAAGTCCAGGGGCTTTGAAAACAAGCAAACCTGCTATATTAGTCAGCTTGGGCTGTTGTAACAAAATACCATGGACTGATGGCTTAAACTACAGAAATTATTTTTCTTACAGTTCTAAAGGCTAAAAGTCCAAGATCAGGGTGCCAGCCTGGCCAGGTTCTGGTGAGGATCTCTTCCTTGCTTGCAGACAGCTGCCTTCTCCTTATACACTCGCACTGAGGGGAGAGCTCCCTCATTCTCTCTCTCTCTCTCTCTCTCTCTCTCTCTCTCTCTCTCTTTCTCTCTCCTTATAAGGGCACAGATTCCATCATGAGGGCCTCACCCACCTGGCTGTATTTAACCCTGATTGCCTGCCAAAGACCCAATCTCTAAATGCCATCATTTGTATATGGAAGGTTAGGGCTTCAACATATGAATTTTGGGCGAGCACAAATATTCTGTTTGTAACCCCTGAGTTTACATTTCAGCTTCCCCTTCTAAGTAGGTGTGGATCCTATATGACTTCAGTGCTCTGAATTTAAGTTATCTCACCTGTAAAATGTGACTAATGATACCTGCTACAGGGAACTACTATAAGGACTAAAATGTGCTAATGCAGAAAGAGCCTCCCCCACGTATGAGGTATTCAAAAGGTCTGTTCTCTTCTCCCCCTCTTGCCTCTTGCAAGGGGTCTCTGATTTATTCTGGCCTCAGTTTTCACCAGGAACTCTGTCTTCCTCCGCCACCGTGCATGAAAAACTTCTCTTCTGTCCCTCCCTCTATCCTGGTCAATTTGCCTGGGTGGCACCTATTTTCCTGAAAACGACAACCATAAGAATTATCCCCCAGTAGCTAGGAAGGCTCCTTCTCTCCTGGGAGTCCCAGCAAGGAAGAGGTCACCGTGATAGGGGCTCAGGAGAGAGGTGGAGATCATTTTCCATTGGCATGGGCTCAGTCCTCTTCATATGCTCTGATTTCTCCTGAAACAGGTTTCATGAGCTCCCTCAGCACCCCTGGGTGACCCCTTCCTGGGGTCTCTCCTTGCCTCACTTCAAAGTCCCTTGTGCTGCAGAGCCCAGATCCCATGAGCCTCTTCCTGGAGATGGAATCCCCTGGCCCTCCCCCAGTCCCCAGACACCACTGATTGTCTCAGCGGGTTTATCTCTATTAACCGCTGCCGACGTCAGTGCATTGAAATGGTGCAGTGAGAGAAGCTTCCCCTGACTAACGTCTTTGTACTGAGCGGGGGAATCAGAACGGAACAGATGTTTTAAGGACTCCATAAATCTGTGAAGATAAAAAACCACCCACCCAGCACTTTTTAACAATGCGCCATGCTGATGAACCAGCATATCGGAAATACCAAAATAAATATAAAATCCCACTGAAGCCTTGGAATAAATCTTAGGGTTTTTTTTCTTCTTTTTTCCCCTATAACACACACCAGACATCATTTTTAATACTCAGTGAAGACCCACAACTGGGAACAGAAAGTCTATAAAACGCTGCTGCCTCCATCTGAAGTGACCCAATGATCAACCGCAATATGTGCACATCACCCTCCAATTGCTTCCTGAAAATCTCATTTCACTCTCCCCAGAACGCTCTCCCTCTCGTGTTGTCATGTTTCTTCTCCTAACTCCTTGCTGAATTCCAATGAGGTTTTCTAATTAGCCTAATTAATTTTCTGCCCAACTTAATAAGACTGTCTCTGGTTCAGAAATAATTGGACTTCCCAAACACCATCTTCCCTCCCTCCATTTCTCAGTGGTGAGTTGTGATCCAGCCTCCTTTAATAATTCAAAATTAGCTTCTGTTTTTCAGATGATGGGTTCATGTTCGGAGAGTTATTTAGTTTTTTCATTAACACTCTCACATCGCCCTCGCCCTCCTATGAAGAATACCTTAAAAAGCACTAAAAATAAACCGAAACTTGGATCCCTTCCTGGAGAGATAAATCCATTTGGGATCAAGGATTCTTGCTTCCTATATTATCAATTTCAGGAAGGTAAATTAATGACCTGGATAAAACATATTCTTTCCCACAAAGTTTGGTAGCAGCTATGAAAATAAGCCCTAACAAGCCAAGGACTAAAATCATACGAAAGATCTTGAATATTTTCAGACAACTTGCTTCCTATGGAAGAGCAGCCTTCTTTCTAAGGTCTTACAAATAGATTTGTTTCCTACGCTTGTGAATTTGTTACTCTAGGTAAGTAGAATTATTGTTGCCAACATAAATGTGTTCCCCGAACAAATGAGTTGGGTAAAAGGAGGAAGAGATAAGACTTAAGGAAAGGGAGAGATGAAAGCAAAGTTGGTGAGCCAATGAAAATGTCCATGTCCCAATGCATGTTTGAATAAGACCTGCAAAGCTGTGTAAATTGCATATTGTCTTTTGTTTGCTCTCAGGTTCCAGAATGCCAGGCAATCTCAGCCTCTATGGTATTGGTTTTGCAGCCCTAGGAATATTTCTCTTGGAACTACGAAGATGGAATTATTTTCTCATTCCCTAAAAAGCCTGAAGCAATTCTTTAGAGGGCTTATAAATATGCCCATGAATAGTATCAGAGTGTAGAGAGCATGGTAAGATCCGCGTCTCCAATCCTTCCTGAGCATGGAGGCGGCAGAGCTGTGAACCTTCTCATGATGCTCGCCATGTTCTAAGTGGAATCGTAAGGGTGTGAGGCTTTCAAAGAACTGAATGCAAACAATAGCTATAAGGGTTCTCTTTGGACTCCCCTAAACCAAACTTCTCAAAAATGAAACGCCTGGAGTTATTAAGGGTGGACCCTTCTGTCAACAAAAATGGGTGATCTATTCATGTTCTAAGAGTCACTGCTTTTATTAGGACTCATCTGGGCAGGTACATGCTTTAAGGGAATATGATGCAGGAAACTCTAAGCATACCAAACTAGTGAGTTTGGGAACAATACTTTCCTACTAAAGAAAAAAATAAATCTCTCCTTTCTCTCTCTGTCTCTGTCTTTGTCTCTCTGTGTCTCTCTGTCTCTGTCTCTGTGTCTGTCTCTGTTTCCCTCTCCTCCTCTTTCTCTCATTAAAAGAGTTTTGGGGATCTTGCTTCAAAGACAGTATTTGTAGTGAATGTGAAGTATGATTCAATTTTTTCAAAAGTAAATAACATTCAATTTCCCAGAAATGAAGTATCCCTATATTATCAGCCTACATCATCAGAGTTTTCTACAACTAGCTAATGAGGGAAAAAAGACAGAAGCCAGATTAAAGGATCAAAGAAGAAAATGGAAAGAATGGTACCATTTGTAGCTATATATTTAAATAAAGCCACTCTTGGCCACCAACTAGGGTAATGTGAAACTGACTAAAGAAGTCTATATTGCACTTAAAATCTTGGGCTTTCCTGCCTGTTGTTTAAGTAAAGCTGCTTGTTCTCAGAGGAATTCTGCAATGCCCAGTGACCATCTGGAGATTCTTCAAAATATGGTCCATTTAAAAACATAGGCTATTCAGTGGAGTTCTGTTCAGAATTTGAAGCTAGTAGAATAGTAGCTAAACATTAAGTCTTTTATCCATTTAGCCATTTTATCCCCAGAATACACTTTTCATAATGGCGTTTAAAAAATGTTCTTTGCATTTTGATGTTGAGGTGGGTTTCTTTCCTTAACTTGGATACATTTTGTTAAACTTTGTTCCACTACTCCTGCCCTGGTTAAATTTCTTTCTACAATAATTAGATTACTTTGAATCCTGATTTTGTATGAATATGTTAGGGATAGCATCCTTCTAAGAAAACAAAACAACAAGCATAATAACAATAACCACTGAGAATATATCTTGTCTCACCAGTAGAGGTTCAAAATATCACACCATGGCATTGCCTCCACTTCCCCTGAATTAATGGGAAAATCTCCTCACTCTACCTCATCTCACCTGGCATTGAATACGGACCCAGCACACCCCTGGGCATGGGCTCTAGAAGAGCAGGAAGAGAGTCAGTCCCCAGATCTTCCTTCATGCAAGTTTGCCTTGACCAGGTAGCTGTGCAGGTCATAACTAACACGTCAGTCCTATTTAGATGAGATGTGATCGACAAAAAACCCAGGGAAAATGGAAAGCCCAGGTGCATTGTTGAGGGGCCAGTTAGGTGGAATTCACACATGCCAGGACTCCAACAGCAGGGATCTAATGGTGGCCACTAGAAAGAGGAGATGCTGAGACAGCCCAGGGATCAGCAATGACAGGAAGTGTCTCCCAGGCCTAGGACTGAAGAGCCAAGGAAAGAAATGAGTGTCAGTGCCAAGAGCTGGGGCATCCTGGCAGAAGCTGGAGCCACCACAGTGGGTGGGCCTTTTAGATGGAAACTGGATCACAAAGGAGATGTAGCTATTCCCAGAGATGCCACCCCTTCCCTTGCAGGAGATAATGCATAGAACTAGGCTAGGAGGAGGGGAGGACCCAAAGATAGCCTGCCCCCGCTGAAGGTGTTGGACGTTGCTCAGAGCTCTGAGGTGGCACTTGACACCCCTGCTCTCAGCTGCATTGCCAGTCAAGGTTTTATGGATCATAAAATTGCTGGATCCCCTCTTTTTAAACATAGCCCTTGGTTCTGCTTCAGTGACCTGCCTCAGCGGTCAACTGCGTCGTCGACAGAGAAGTATTTCCTTTTAATGGCTGGGAATTTACTGGCCGTAGATTTCACCCAGTGCCCTGAGGTCTATGTGTTATTTTCAGGTAAAGTAAGGCAGGGAAGTAGGCTGTTTTCGCTGTTCCCCTTGAACAGTGTTTCTTCTTCTTCCTGAGACGAAATAATCCCCCATCGTAGCAGTTCTGTAATATAAGGAGATCCCTTCCAGTTTCTCCGGAGTAGGTCAAGTTCCCTCCCCATTCCCCCTCACTTCTGCACCTCCCTCCCCTTCCACAAGAAGCATTAGCAGACAGTGAAGATGACATTCCTGTCTCCTTCTTACCACCGCTGCTACAACACCTACCTCTTCTCCAACACCAGTGAGCATGGGGGGCGTTGATGGTGATAACCAAGATGACACCCCGGGGTCCCTTTTAGGAATAGATCTAGTGCTGACAAGGAGCTGCTCCTGCCTTCCATCCAGGCACCACAATGCTAAGTACTCTCCAGAAGTCAAGACACTGATCTCCACTGGCCAAAGCAAGGTGGCAGTGGCTAAAGAAACAGAGAGTCCTCTAGATTTGAGGAACAAATATCTGATGCTCCTATTGCCACTGCTCAGAAAAAACGTTGAGTTAGATGTTATCATGTTCACTTTGCAGAGATGTTAAGGGATTTGGCCAAACCCTCAGAGCGAGTTAGGGCACAGAGTTGGCATTAGACTCAAGATATGACTCACTCTAAAACCCACATTATTTTCACTGTATGGTGTTGCTTCCAATGTTCTCTGTGAATGGTATCATAAAATGCAAAACATGTTCAAAAGAATATCCTTCTACATATGAATTCAAACATTCTGGTGATAATATGGCATGCTGGAAGAATTCTCAGGTTTAGGAAATAAAAATACAGGATGCCCAGTTAAATTTGAATTTCAAGTAAATGAATATTTTTAATACAAGTATGTTCCAAATATTGTATGAGACATACTTATACTAAAATTACCTACTGTTTGTTCAGAAATTGGAATTTAGCTGGTCATTCTGCATTTTTTTCTGGTAACCTAAGTGCGATCTGTCTGCATCTTAATGCCTTGAGCCCCCAGCTTCACTTTGCAGTCACAAAATGCTGAAAATGCCACCAAGGGACATTTAATTGTTCTCTTTTCTGCTGTGTTGGCAGTCTTCACTCCTAGGGTCGTTGGGATTCTTCCTAGGTTAAGAGTAAAACACTGTGTATTTCATGTATATATCCACTATATATACGTTTGCACTGACGTGCCCTGCTTTTGTTGTATAATTTACAAACGATGAAATGCATCCGCTTAGCAGCACGGCTCAGTGAGCTTTGACGGATCTCTACATCTGCATAATCAACCCCCCATCAACATCGATAACATTTTCGCTGCCCCAGAAGCTACCTCGTGCCCTTTGCAGTCAGTCCCCAAGGCCCTTCAGCCTGAGACCTTCGGCTTCTCTGCTTTCTGTCACTATAGATTAGTTTTGTGTTTCCTAGAATTTCATATTAATATAAATGGAATCACAGAGTTTTACCACCTGGACTCTTCCGTACCTGGCTTCTCTCACTCATCATAATGGTTTGAGATTCACTCATATCATTGCAAGCATGAATAGTTCATTCCTTTTTATTGCTGGGTCATGTTCCGTTGTTTGGATTGAAAGTTATTTGTTTATCTGTTCATCTGTGGATGGACATAGATTGTTTTCAAATGTGGATAACGTAAATAAAGCTGCTATTAACATTTGTGTACAAGTCCTTGTACGGACGTATGATTTTATCTGTCTCAAGATGCGAAACGGCTGGGAAGAAATGTGGGAAATGTGACCTTCTGTATGGTCACACACAGACGACCGAGGCCGGGGCCTTGGTTGAAAGAGTGGAAATGGAGGAATTTAAGATGAATTTTGGAGGTGAAATCAACAGGATTTAATAATGACTTAGGTCACAGGATTGTAGGAAACAGAGGATCAGGAGACTAGTGGGCCTGGGGCTGGAGCAGTTGGGTGGGTAGAGGTTCCAAACAGGGAGACAGGAGGACTGGTGGAGGTGCCAGGGACCCTGCAGTTGTTCCAGGAACTTGTACAGTGGGCTCGTGTGGCAAGATCCAGGGAAGGAGGGGAGAGACGCTTGTTGCCAGAGTGACAGTTTTCCTGACAGTAAAAATACATGGGTATGTGACCATGTGCATGTGACTTCAGGCGATGACTTAGGGGTCTCCATCTAGACACTGAGGAAGATAAGGCCACCACATATAGAAGTATAGATCATGCACTGCCCAGCTCAAACGACAACCATATACAACAACCACAAAGTTGGCAACACCTAGTCTCACAAATAAAATAAAAAAATGTCTCTCTCAAAAACAAATGCGAGATAGGGATTTGGAAAGACAAATTTAGAGAGAAGTGGGAACATTAAGGGAATTGGTGCTTTCTGTCTGTCAGTCTAAGCAGGTGTCTAATGGCTTGTCCCCTGAGGTCAGGGGGACCTTAAGTAAATGAACCAAGGCTCACGTGGCCCCTGGACACCTTACCCCAGCTTCTCTCATCCCGCATTCGTGGAGCCACTGCTGTGTGCCAAGAACCCTACTAAATCTGAGAAACAGAGAAATGTTTAAGATTCAGTGTGTGCCTCGGAGAGCTGACAGGAAAACGTCTTGCGATCCTGAATGTAAAGCCATGACAATGTGGGGACATATGTCTAGAACAGAGGTGCATCCCAGGGGCTAAGGGATCAAAGTAGGGACGTCCATCTCACATGTCAACTCCCTTCAATTATAAAAAGATTGCTATTCCTACAGCATTAATTATGTAAATGTAATAATAATAACTTGCGTTCTTCTTGCCATTTTTGGATGCTGCCTCTTTGCCAGACACAGCACTGAGCGCTTTGCAGGCTCTTTGTCAGTTAACCTTCATAGCAACCCTGGGAGGTGGATATTGTTATTATTCCTTTATTAAATGCCAGGAAACTGTGGCTTAATTATGTTAGTTTGTCCAGAGTCACATTCTTAGGAAGTGGTCGAACTGGGGGCTTCAAACTTAGGTCTTTGTGGTCTGTCAGCCCATGTTCCTGATTACTTTATGATTTTAAACATTGAGTTTATTCAAAACAAATTCACGGAGAAGTAAAGTTGCCTTCATCTGTTACACCTTCTCCAGGGCCCACTCCTGTTTCGACTGTCAATCTATTGCGGTGCCTGAAGAGTGTTTATTATTTACGTGCAAGCGCCGTGGATCTAAGAGCTGAGGACATACGCTACTCTACGTCCTTTTTTCTGTCTAAACAAAACAAGGAGGCAGGCTGCAGAGGTACAGCCAGGAGAAGAGACCCCTCTGATGTCAAAGACCCCGTGCTGCTGGGGAAGCAGGTCTGCATAGCACCGGGGCACTATGCAACCCCACACCGCCCCTGCACGGTTTATGTAGAGAGCCTGCGTCTCTAAGGGAGCCAAGAGAAAGACAGAGGGAGTGCCAGGCAGTCCCCTCCCATCTGTTTTGCAGAAAAGAGCCATTCTGAAAAAGCACATCCGATTAAATAAATTAAAAGAATTGCACCCCCCTGGGAACATTCTCAAAACAGAAAGTCATTTGAACCGATGTACATTCACTCAGAGTCTCTCTCCTCATAGGAAATGAATACAATCAAAATAAGAATCCCTTCACGGGGTAAGAGGCGTAGATGGGCCCGAGGAGGTGGGGAGCAGGCCGTGGAAGGCACAATGTTTACAGAGCCATTAAAGGAGAATGAATAGATCTAGTCTGGTCCCAAAAGGCAAAGAAATGTGAATTTTCACATATAAATAGAAAACGTTTAGAATGGCATTAATTCAAGACAGAGCTCCTAATTCCTCTCCATGTGAGCAGTGCCTGGGGCATCTGCTTAGCTGCACTGACCCCTGCCGGTGAGACTCCGTCTCTGCTGCTCTGCGCCTCTGTTTTCAGACAATGCGGTACCGGTGACTGCTCCGCAAGCCTGTGTCCACGTTTCTGTGCCACGTGGTACACACTCAGCATCCAGCCAAGAACCCCTTCCCTACTGCAGTACCTAGAAACTACTACAGTGCTTGGCACATAATAAATCGGAAACCCGTAACAGAGCTGGCTGCGTGTAGATATGACCAATCTTGGACGAATTTAGCCCATGGCACTTTAAGGTTGTATAAACAGTAAAATGGAAACTTCTCACACACAGTCGATGGGTTCTGCTAAGAAGGATGATTCAGGTAAGACCGCAGTCACCACGTGAAGCCACAGTGCCATGGGTTGCCCAGTGAGTGCGGTGAAGGGGCCCTCATTAGTCACGGTGACATGGTGGTGAGGTGTTGGCTACGTCCTGGTTGGGGCACGCCTGAGATCACCGGATAATGAGGAGCTTGCCGGGCGAAGAAACAGGGAAAGGGGTTCCAAGCAAAGAGAACAGAATGTCAATGTCAGGGACGTGAAAAATTGCATGGAGCTTTCAGGAATTCCCTCGGTGCTGCTGGAAGTTCCAAGGAGAGGCAAGACTGGCAGTGGCTGGTGTTTGAGGGGTCAGATGATACAAAGCCCTCTGCATCCTGCCAAAAAGTTCAAGATTATCCTATTGTCCATGTGGACCACCCTGTAGTTTTGGCATTTAGAACATGGTTTGCTTTGCATTTTATATGCATCACTCTGGCCAGATGTGGAAGATGATTTCGGGGGATGGAAGGAGAACACTGAAGGCAGAGAGCCTAGCTACAAACCTGTTACAATTAGTAGAGACACAAGAAGATCTTCATTAAGATGTTAGTAGTCTGAATGACAAGGAGAAGGCTCATGGGAGACAGATTCAGGGGGCACAATCCAAAGGCACAGGTATTTGTGTCAGAAACTGGAAGGAAGAAGAGTTTCTGCAGGGATGTCTAAGGAGGAGGTCTGCAGAGAAAATTCAGAAGAGAGACTGAGCTTGGGTGCTTGTTAGTTATTTAGCCAGCATCTCCACAAGTGAGTTGTGGAGAATTTTGACTGCATGCACAGTTTGGGGAGTTGTTAGTTTATGGATTGTAGTAGGAAAAAATACATTTTCCGTCTGTGCCTTAGTTTCCCTCTAGCATATTAGTATAAAAAGTAAACTGTTCCTAAGGTATGCAGTGGCTTCCAAGAAATGTTTATAATAATCCTGTCATATTTGTATAATGCTTCATAATAAAGCAGGTGTCCCGTTTTTTTTCCTCAACACAAACCTACAGGTTGGATATTTTTAACCCAATTTTACAGGTAACAAAATAGAATTTCTAAGATTAAGTGACTGGGCTAAGACTACTCCAGCAAATGGTGAGTCAGGACCTCAACTCCATACCTCTGATTCTTTCTTGTACATGTCAGTGACTCTGTTATAATAATTTGTTGACATTGTTGTTATTGTTGCTTTTTTTTCTGATGGTACACTAGAGTCATGAAGGATGATACTGAGATTTAAAATTTTATTAAAATGCCGAGTGTTCGAAGCAGAAAAAAGAAAACGCAATGCCCCGTCATTTATAAAACTGAGCTCTTTGGAAGATAAAGGTTATTTAAATGCATAGGCTTATTAATGTCTCTGCATACTCACAGTTCTATCAATCTGAGCACAACCTGAAATTGCAAATTGTACAGGAGGAGACCGACAACATGCTGAATGTTTATCCTGATTCGGAAAATTATACCGTAAGGATCAAGAAAGGGGAATCTAGTGCCTGGGCACATAATGAAAAATGCACTCATGAGCTTCCGTCTTTTTTCTCTTTGCAGCTTCCTCCTTTCCTGTCTGCAAGAATTCTGCCACACCAATTTGGCTACATCATTTCCCTACATATGAGTCAATGGAGAGCTCCTCATTGAGAAATGCTTCATGTTTCCAGGGTGGAAAAAGAGCAGTGTGCATCCAAATCCCACCAGTGTGCAAGAAATGTACCCAACCAGCTCTGTGAAAGATGCTCGTCCCTGATGGTTGCTACAGAGAAATAAATTAAATCTCACCAGCCCTGAAAGTCACCTTCTGAGGGAAGATTTTTGTTGTTGTTGTTGTTCTCCGCCATATATACTTACCTTGTCCTTCTAATTATCCATGGGAGTAGGAGAGCATGAAGACTCCCAAAGAGAAGGCAAAACTAACGTCCCCTGATGGGGACAGGTGGTCTAGAGTCCCTCAGGTCCCCCTCACAGTGGCTGTCCTTCTGTAGTGAGCCTCCTGCCCGGCCAGGTATTATAGAGGGCGGCAGAAAGAGGGACACAGATTGGAGAAGGAACACATTTCCTTGAAACGCTTCCTTTGGTGAATTAAAAAAAGAAGCAGGTTCTTTTGCCTGTTGAAAAGGATGTATTTTAGTGTTACACCTTCTCTTATTTTCTGTAAGGGGGTTAGGTTCCCTAAGAGCTAAAAATGTTTCCAAAGAAATGTTTATAATCATCTTATAATATTTGTATAATGCTTTGTAATAAAATAGGCGTCTCTTTTTTCCTCACCACAACACTATAGGTTAGATATTTTTATCCCAATTTTATAGGTAACAAAATTGAGATTCTAAGACCTGGCTCAGACTCCTAAGGCAAATCAGTGAGTGAGGAGTCAGGATCGCGGCCTCACTCCTGTGATTCTTTTCTGTATGTGTCATTGACTCTTTGGAAACTAAGGCAGATGAGGTACTAAAGCAATATTAAGCCAAGGAAAAGGCTCCAGTCACAGCTAAAATCGTGATTCCAATATCATGATGTTTGCACAAGGCCTTTAAACTTTCCAGTGCCTTCCTAGTTGTTGTAACACTTTGACCTCATCCTGTAAGGCGGGTGCTTTAATAATTCTCCCTATTTGAAAGATGAGGAGACTGAGGGGCAGAGCCCTTAACCTGTCCTGAGCTTGGCTCCCTGGATGGCGCCTCCTAATTCCCAGTGCAGGGGACAGACACTGCTCTCTTTAGGAATCCTTTCAAGTCCTACAGGGAGAGCTCTAGGAAATACAGCCCGAGTAACACAAGCCATAATCTTTGTCACCCAAGGCTATAACTCCATAAAGTGGTTTCTGGTCGCACCATCAATCAGAGAGCAAGTCCTCAAAACTCCAGTGGAAGTCCCTGCCTTGGTGTGTCAGGGTTTGTTTTAGTAATGCCATCCCTTTATAAACGCCAGAAATGACTTCAGCTGAATCATCATTTGTGGACCTGTCTAACCCTTCTGCATTGGTACGCAAGGCCCTTGCATTTGCCCAGGAGATAAATACATATGCTGCTAGCAGCCCACAACTCTCTAATGTGTAGTCTGTATCCCGTGATCCAGATGTGATACAAGTGCTTGTGTTGTCACACCGACGTGGTGTGGTCGTGTCACAGGAATATACGATAACTAGGATTTGAGCATCTTTGGGGTTAAAGAGAGTCCAATCAGTTTCATCTTCTTCCCCTGTGTCCTGAAGAAGTTGGCTTGAGGATAAGAATGCAGTCTGTCCTTAAATAACTACAGAGGACACTTGTGCTTGTTTACCAAAATTGTTTCAGAGTCTAGGAACATCACGATTAGGAAATTCTTTTTTTAAAAAAATAAAAACAACATTAATTGTCTAATCCATATCCAATTCCTCAATAGACTTCTCTCTTCCTTTGACCTGCTTCGACAGGCTTTTGGCAGACTGCTTGAAGAAGGAATTGCCAGCAATTTTTGAAATGGGGAGACACTTTCCCCCAGGATACTTCGTTTGCTTCTAATGGCATCATTCCTTTTATGTTTTTATTAACTCGAGTAGGCAGGAGGGGTCGATTTGCATCTTCTGTATTGCAAACAATAATAATTTCTGTACAAATGTTAGATTGGAAAAAAACCCCCTACGTTTGTGTAGATTTACTGAAATATTATAAGCTTATAAGAATAAAGTCAATTATTCAGTCCCTTTATATGCTAAATTGCAATTTGTTTGTATGGAGTTTAGTAATACTTAGCACTTTACATATCTAAAGCACTTTATAAACACTAACCAGTTAATCCTCTCAATGGCTCCTTAAAGTTAGGACTAAGTACCTCCGATTCACAGATGGGGAAATCAGGAAAGTTAAGAGATATGCTTCAAGTTACAGAGAAAGTTGGGATCTCCAAAGACAGGAAACGGAGTAGAACCTGCTCCTCAAATATGGGCTAATTATGGAATATCAAGAATTTCTAGTGTAAACAGTCACTTAGATTTCATCTTAAGAACCAATTAGATGCTGGCAGGTTATTAGAGTGTGAAAATGCCATAAGGAAAATAGAATGACCACAAAGTGTATATCCTGCCTGAGCATCAGAATGAATACACTAGATGGTAGAGTCCTAGATGGACTGGAGAATTCTACTGGATACAATAGCTCTTCCCTAAAATACTGGATACTTCTAAAACTCTGTGTGCATTATGTGGAAGGGTGCACACAGTTTCAGAAAAATCAGCATGACTGCTTCCACTATTTCACGTGACCTCCCATTCTTATTATGTTCTGTCTATTCTTGAGATGTGGAAGAAAGATGCACAAAAGTGTAGTGGCTCGTAAATATGTTTGGATAGTGGGGTAAGTCGTCATTCTGCCTGACCCAACTTCACTCTGGCCAAGTGCTTGGTAGGAACTCACATATGGCAATTAAGTGTAATTGAATCTATGATCCTGAACTCATTTAAAATCTGCATGGCAACTTTCCCCTCTTAGGAGGAGTAGTATGAAAGCTCTAGTGGTATAATTTGTTTGGTTTTATTTTGTTTCATAATTTTTGCAGAAACTTGCCACATCTGGTTTCTGGAAAATAAAATGTTTTTTTTTTTAAGGGAAATTTTGTAAACATAAACCTTATTATATGGCTTTTACATTTTATTTTGTCTTCTATTTTATCTCCATAAAATTATTTCTTAAATATTACCAGACACTAGAAATAGAAATATACTAACCAAGAGTTATTCTTTCTAAAATTTGAAAAAAAAAAAAAAAGTTAACAGTAACCAGTGAAACACACAATTAGGAAAGAGTTAATAATACAAAACAACTTGTTAAGGCTTTTTTTAAATGTTTGTCCAGGCCTAGGTGGTTACTACAAAGTCTCAACTTTTGTTGAAACGATGGCATACTTTATGAGAGAGGAAAAACAAATAAACAACGATGATTTTTCTGAACTCCCTTCTTGTAATAATTAAACTGAGCAATCAAACAAAACTAAAGACCTCAGATGGTTCAGATAATTGCAGAAGCAACTGAAAGAAGCGAAGTTGAGTCTGCTGGGCCCTAGTGTCACATGGAGTGGTCCTTCCTCACATGTCCCCTCAGAAGAGTCAGCGCTTACGCATAATACAAATTTCACGTGTGAGCTTGCTGCACTGTTGCCCTAAAAAGTAAGATATTATTTTATTCCTGTGTTCTTGCCCTTCACCTCAATTCTTTTCAGCTTGAGTATATGGACTTTCTTTCTATTTCTCCCCTAGCAATCGATTCTATTTACATTGATTATTCAATAAAAAATTTTTTGATTTTTAGCTAACCCGCATGTTTACCAGAATTTCCCTGTTTTAAATGAAAAGAAATAACTCATAATATCTTTCAATTGACAAAAGTGCCCCTTTATCTAATACTGGAAACAGCCTGCCTAAAATCGCAGATTCTATGTAATTCACATAGGTTATTTGTGAATTATTTCCAGCCCGAGAGAAAAACCAAATCATAATTCAGATCACAAATGCCAAAAAATGCTCAAATAATTTTTAGTTGTATAGGTGCTTTCTTTTTAAAAAAAGACATTTCCATAGTCTTTATCACAATATAAATAGTTGAACCAAAGGATTACAAAATAAATAAATCCCGACACAAGCAATGAAGTAAACAAGGGACTTGTTAAATAAAGTAACAAGTTATTATTAGAAATACTATCTATAGTCTACAACAAAATTTACCTAAAATATGTATATTTTGAGTTTGTGTGTTCTATGACTATGCATTTTTACTTTTTGTTTAGCTGTATGTATTTCATGAATTACACAAAATACAGGCCATCATTCATTCATGCATTTATTTATGCTCTTCTCTTTCTCTTTGAATTTCTTCCTTACTTTCTGCTTTTTATTTTTAATTCTCCTTGCAAAGAAATTGTTTCTAATACTGAAATATTAAATTAGTTTAAAGACACATTTTTTTTTATTTTATAATTATGTTTCCACCAGAAAGTCCACGATCACCTCAGTGAATGAGGAAGGCAAGTCAGTTCAGTATTTAGGGGCAAAAATCCCAGTTGCCAAAGATGAGCTGAAAGAACATAATGTTTCTTTGTGATCCTGACACATTTGAAATGCAGATCAGTGTCACCAACGGAACTCAGGACTCTCCAGTGCTGGGACACTCAGATCCTGATGACGAAGGAATGATGGAGCTTCACTGCACATGCGGGTGCAGAATGCCAGCCCCTCCCTGGCTGCAGCCCCTTTTCTCCTTCCAACCACATCGAACACCTCCAGCCCCGGGGCCAAGCCATTGCCGGACTCAGGCTGCCTGGAGATGCTCTCTAGGCTCCAAAAAAACACCTTGTCTCCTAAAGGTCACGGAAGTGATCAAAGATGATCAAACTTCTATTGCGATCATTATGCTCCCCCGAGCCCGGCCTGCCCTCAGTTCCAGCTGCCACATTCAGGGTCAATAAACTATTATTCTAAGCGCTTTTCACAGCCCACTGACTCGAAATTGACTGCCTGCAGCTTTGTTTTACTGCATGGAGAGGGGAAGAGAGAGAGAAAGCTAGAGAGAGAGGCACCCATGGATTACAAGTAAGGAAATCCCAGAGCAAGAAAAACAATTGAAAAAAAACGAAAGTTTTCCATGGATTTTAGTATGAGCCATTAAAACACACACCGAGTTTAGTGTCCTATCCTTGTCCAATTAGTAGGTAAGAACTATCTATTTTTGTGGATAATAAGCTATAACTAATAAAATGATAATGTTAACAATAGCCATTTATTAATGAAAAAGGAAACTCTTTGTCGAGCGTTCATCACGGGTATTCTGTAGGTGTGCTTAGGCTACCTATGTGCTTCATAGCTCATCCTCACAACACCCTTTGAGACGGGCACCAGCTGTTATCCTCATTTCATAGATGTGGAAACTGAGGCACACAGATGAGAACTGCTTTCCTAAAGACCCAGAAGTATAACCAGTGGGGCTGGAATTAAAGAGTCTTACTCCCAAGCCCAGACTGTGGTCTCACCCACCAGCCCCGTGAGGGCAGTGTTACCCCGCATTGTAAATCAGAAAGCTGAGCCATAGGGATGGAAGTATTAATAACTTACTCAGTGCTCTGCACAGACAAGTGTCAGAATCAAGCTTCAAACCCATCCTTGGCTCCAAAACTGTTGATCTTTCCAGTAAATCGAAATGTCAAATAATTACACTTCTGGGTCGAGAGACTGTGCATTTAGCTCCCTCCTCTTTATAAGGGTTTCCCTGTCATTTTGAGGCCCCCTTGCCCATGGTTTTTCCAGGGTCTTCGCCTTCAACCAGCTGCTATAGATGTGTCTACATTTGAAGAGGGAAGAGAAGGCAGAGCCTCAGACAGCTTTGGGCAACCACCGTTTCCCACACTGGATTTTCTGTGACACTGTAACGCTCCTTCCAGCAAACACTGTCACCCTAAGTGGGACAGTCCTGGAGTAATACAGCAGTGTTCCCATCAGTGCACTGGAAACAAATGGATAGGCTGTTCTGGGGGCTCGACAAGTGCCACCACATGGCACTAGATGCCCCTGGTTTCCAATGCTCTCCACAGGTGTTCCAGGAGGAGAGGAGAACACACACAGGCTTGCAAATGGCCACCAGACCAGTGCGTGGTGGTGAGATGTTTGCCGTAAGGTCATAAAGCAGCTAAGAGACAAAAGCTTTTCTCTCAAGGTTGGAACTGAACTGATACAATAATGGCAGCTAATGATTCCCTGCAACCTTTCAAGGGAGCCATTAGTATCCCCACTTTTTAAATTGGGAAAATAAACTTCCAAGAGGGTGAGTAACTGACTTACAACACTGATAATTGATAAGGTTGGGATTTGAATCTAAAAATGCTTGATTTCAAAATTCATCTTTTTTTATTCATTCCACTCCAACAAAATGAGCTGTTTTGATTTTTCAAAAACAGTCAAAATACTTATGACACTGGTTTCTTTAAAAACAACAACAACAACAACAAAAAACTATGGGAGTGGGAACATGAGAAATAATTCAGCTGGTTGTACTTTTCCTGCTGTTCCTCCGGAGTCCACCAGGGCTTGGTATCTCAACCATCTTTATAATGCAACCGTAAGCTTGGCAATGGGAAGGGGTTGTTACTTCACTTGGTAGATGGGAAAACTAGATGAATGGCCTGTGGGGGCCAGCGAGTGGCAAGGCTGCAGGGATCGAAGCCCACATCCCTTGGACCCAGTTCAGTCTGAGAGACCATATAATTTCCTTCTTGGTTTTTGGCTTATTTGATGGGAGTCGTCTACACCACCCAGGCTGATTTTCTAATATATAAAGTATGACTTCTCTCTCCACATTCAAATCATTGGGATCCAACATATTATGGAGAAATTGAAGCAATGCTAGGGCAATTGTGAATAAATAGTTTGTATTCATGTTGTAGATGTCAAAATCAAATAGGCATCATTGTAGAGCAATACATGGCTTATTGGCAAAGAGAGGATGTCCAGCTAGGGCCACAGATTGTGGTGTCTGATTATACCAAACAAACAATAGTGGAGCTCTGAATGAGCAATTTAGGATTGGTCTGAAAGTTAGGATATGAAGGGGGTCACAGTTTTCCTGGAAATTCCTCTAGAATTCACAGTATTGAATTCAGCATAAAAGCCACTTCCCTTTCATTACCATGGAAAATTTTGCATTGGTTCTGCCCTATTTCACAGGTTCACATCTTGATACTAATTCACAGTGACCCTTTTTAACAGGTGAACACAGACGTTTGGTAGGCAAGATGGTGATGGGAAATGAGTAGAGACCACGGGAGACATGTCAGACCTTCTCATGTCTGATACCTAAAACAGAAATGTGACAGTACCTGTTCCACGAGGGTGCAACCTGTAGGACAGGGGCCACCCCATCGCCACCACCGTTCACCCCCGCACTCTTACAAGAGACTTGCAAGCCTGCCCCCTGAGTCTGCTGCATTTGTCTGGATTGCACGTGTCCGTCCAGAAAAAGAATTTGAGGTGAGAGACCTAGGAGTGATGACTAACCCTGACCATTCATCCCCAGCCCCTGCTCTGCTGTTAATGAAAACTGCTGCTCCTGGCGAGCCTGGCAGCTTCAGGGACATCAGAGAAGGGAAAAAGCCACTGAAAACGAAGGCGTCAGTTTGATCTACAGTGTAATTACAGCCGTGCTGGGAGACAACACAAATTTGGCCCTTGTGAAGACATATTTCTTTTTGTCCAGAAATTAATTTTCATATCAAAAAAGAGACCATTTAACTTCAGGAACCAAGCCAGACAAAGGAAAGAAAACATGGAGAATGGTAACCTGGGGCCCGCGGTGGCAGCCTTGTACGGGGCATTCGTATTTTTGACAGAGTTGAGGAGAGTGGGAATGTGCCCCCTCCACACACCACTGTGCACTCCAGGGCGGGAATCAAGACCCAGATTCCAAGTGGAAGATGTTTGCAGAGGCGGGGGAGGGGAGCAGGAGGAGGCACAGAAAGAAGGAGGAAGAGAAAGGGGAGAGAGAGCAGAGAGCGCAGACATCATAAAACCCAGATCTATTAATCTTCCCCCTGGATCGGGAAGGGAGAAGTAAAGTGATGTTTGGTGCTCTCTTTGGAGTTCTGGAGGACAAATGAAATAACAAATAAGAAAATGCTGAAAAATCAACACAGTTTATACCAGATAAAAATAGATGTGCAGTAAAACAAATAGCATGAGTGGTTTCTCTTCTACTGAGAAGTGGAGTGGAACAAATGTGTGAGCTGAATTCCAGAACAGAGGTTCTTTTTGATCTCGACTGTTCGTGGTCCAGGCTGAGGGTCTCGTTTAAGATGGAGAGGTGAGATCCACCATTCCCACAGCTAGAGATCTGCCTCGGCCCTTCCAATTCACCTGGAATCGTGCCAGTTGCTTTGTTTCCTCTCTCAGCCTTCATTGCGTTGAGTACTTGGAGTTCATCTCACAACACCAACTCTCTCCCCTTAAATGACCTACTCTGTGGGGATGACTTTCGAGGTGCCAGATCCACCAGAACCCAGTGAGTGTCCCTTCCTTGCCTGTCTTTGTCACCATTAGCCTGACAGCTTGACATCCAGAAGTAGAAGCTTTGTAGATAAATGTAGAGCACCATCGTGCCCATGAAGGAGCAGATATGATTTTAAGCTCCGTGAGGATAGTCACTGTGTTTAAGAATCTTGCAATGACTTTGCCCCCTGCATAGAAATCCTCCATTAAGGATGGCGTATTTTGCAGTGCACATATGTCATGACAACATGTGAGAATGTAACGGGTCAACAAGAAATTCTCAGCTCAGGCGGACAAACCTTCCAGGACGGAAGTAGGACGATGATCTCTCCTCATGCATCCTCCTCCTCTTTCCCTCCTCTCCCCGCATGCCACCCAAGAGGAGTCGGAGATGTTTCTGCACTATTTTTACTGAAGTTGAGTTAAGCTCATCATCTGCCTCTTTTTATCTCCCTTATTGCCAGGGAGCAAGAGGTTTTTGGCAGGTATGGAGCTGACAGAGCACCATCTCCGAGCCCTCTCCAGCTGATAAGGTGTCAAATGAGACGGAACTGAAAGTGAGCTGCCTCTGAGGCGGCATCTCGGCTGGCTCATTGACGGGGGCCGTGGGTGGGCTGGCTGCACTCCCCACTGGGCCACAGAGCTTTGTAAGTGGAGAGGAGTTTGTGTCTCAGGCAGGTTATGCAGTTTTCAGAGTCACCTAATATACCATAGTTACTAAGTCCTCTTGAAAGCGTTAGCTGCAGAAGAGCCCTGGAAGGTAACCGAAGACAGGTAAAGGTGTGCATGACTATGTAAAGGAGAGGTGTAAGTACTTCCATGACGTTTTGGATACAAGTAGCTTGGTGCCCCAGAATGAACACTGGATTCTAGGACTAGCTGTAGAGGGTTCTAGAAATCCAGCATCCATTGAGGCATATGGCTTTGGACAAGTCACCCTCCTTGGGCCTTAGTTTCTCACCTGTGAAATAAAGGAGTATGTCAGAGTTGGAAGAGGCATCCTGCCCAATGCCTTTTTTTTTTTTTATTTTGAGAAAAGTGAGGTGTGGGAAGGGGTGAATTGTGGAAGATGGTGCTGCTTTGAGAGTGTGCACAGCAGTGGCTCAAGAACGCTCAAAGGCATTTATCTCATATTGCAAACCTAGGAAGGGGCCCCGATGTTTGACTCCCACTCCCGCGCTCTCTCCATCGCAGGGGTAGGGCCTCCCAACATGGATCTTTGTTGGAAGACTGATGGAAGGAGCAAGCAAGTCAAGGAGCTTGAAAGCACCCAACAAGACCGCAGAGCACCATGTAAACACAGGCGACAATTTAGCACAAACCAAAGGTAAGGCTTGGAAGCATGTTCCCTGTTCCAAGTCAAACATCTTGGCAAGGCACACATGAAACAAAAGTAGCCTATCCTAGAAGTTTCTTTTTTTCCATCTGATTTTGTTTCAGACAGTAAAGTTCCACGTAGCCCCTGATTTTTAATACTTATGTGCTCCACCAGCATGACCATCACATTCCTATTGCATAGGTTTTGTACATAAACAAATATTTTACTTGGCTTTTCTCATGAGCTGTACATTAGAACCTTATAACCATTTGTCAGATGGACAAACCTAAAAGAGAGTATAGAAGATGGGGGAAATGGAGTGGAAAGCCCACTTTAAGCTCCACAAAGCTCTCCACAGCTCTGGACAGCTGCGAAGAGAGCCTGGGAGCTTTGCCAACATCGAGCCAGAGGGGATAGATCCTTCAGTGTGGCTCTCATAATGAAAGAGTTTTCTTTTCTTCATCTTTTTTCCCCCCTTGCAGCACATTTTTGGCAGGATCAGCTAAATAAGTGTTATACAATCTAGCACCTCTGGAGACCTCGGTGTCGAAAATGCCATTGGGTCAGAAGGAGAGAATTTTCAAGTTCTCAGGGAGGATTTTGTCACATATTCCTAGTTGATCTTATTAGCACTTGTCACAGTGAAGTTAGCCCCTTAGTTACGTTTTCTTAGCTTTGTCAGTACTTGTTATCGCATTTCTATTGTTCTTGATGTTATTTTAATTATTCTTTGTTCTTATTATTGGATTTTAAATGTCTGAACAGCCCCTGGGTGATGGTGGAGAAATAATAAAAAGAGGTATAATAATAATGATTGTGAATAGTGGCACGGGGGATATTGTGCTGCTGGTAACACTGATATTGTTACTTGGATTATTAATAATGATACTCATAGTAGCAATACTAAGAGTAGTTTCCATCTTAGAAGCTCAGAGCATTTTAGAGAAATATTAACTTGCATACACACACACACACACATCTTGGAGGAAAGTAAAGAAGAAGAGGCTGGTATTCAGAGTGTACCTTCCATAAAGTGAGAGAACACAGGACCATGCAAGCACGAGGAATAATTGGGAGTCAATATTAAATGAACAATACAATCAGGGATGGAAATCTAAATTCTTGACCCTATCTCCTGGGAAGGATGAGTGTCACTCATTTCAGAGGGAGTGTGTCTCATTGACGTCTGAGCTCCTTGACAGGATGGGAGGTAGGAGGGCAGGAAGGCAGGAAAGGAGGGAAGGAAGAAGAGTGGAAGGGAAAAATAGAACTCTCACTAAAGTAGAATAACATGAATCAAAGGCAGAAAGCAGCAAGGGCACTGGACCGTACTGGGTCTGTAAGGGGGGCCTTATCATGCATTCCATTGGTTTTGCAGTGGTAGTGGCTATTTAACCACTCCCAAACCAGGGTCATTTCCAGAGTGACCACCAAAATGACAAGCCTTGGTTCCCCTAGGAACTCATCTACTGCGATTGGGGATGAGCTAGGAGGATTCCGGATGGGAAGTCGTGGATTGATAGACTTGTTCCTGTCTTCCCTTATCTCCTCCTTGTACAGCCCCGTTGTATGGTCCCTTTGTTGTCACATCCATCTGTGCTCCACGGGAAGTCTGTCATCAGTTGCTATTCTAAGCACACTTTCAGGTTGTCCATAAGTTATTCCAAAAATCTGCTAATGTAGACAAAAAATTACTAACAACTCCGTTTTTCACAATGTTATTCATAATACCAGATAGTTGAAAATTATCTTAATGATCAACAATATGGAAATGTGAAATAAATTATGGCACATCCATATGATAGATTATTATGCAGCTATTAAAATAACATTTTAGAATAATATTTAATGGAACAGGAAAATGTCATGTGTTAAGCGAGGGAAAAAATCCAAAAAAGGAACAAGAGAGCAAGGTCCTTGTTAGGGGAGCAATGAAAGAGAGGGCTGGATTATTCATTATAACTCACCTTAAACACCATGCTAAGGGGATTTGGGTTTAATTCATGGAGATGGAAGGAATATCAACATTTCTACATTAGAGAGTAGCATAACTGTCAGTTGACATGAAAATAATTTTTTTCATTAAAGCAAGGCTTAAATATTTGGTTAATAATTATGTTTACCATACTGATGCTATAAATTAATGATCACCCCTACAATATTAATGTAAAACATCACATTATCAAGAGAATCACAAAATGAATCAAAAAATAAACTGAGATATATAATTGGGAAAGAAGGACAAAAGCCCATGAGAAAGTATATATGCATAGGGAAAATCTATGTATCTATATCATCTATAGACCATGTCTTGGCAAAAGAAAAATGTCAACACTTAGACATTGCTAAGGACTACTCCAGTGGGTGCCCTCTAAGAATACAGAAAACTAGCAATGTAAAGAGGATGGAGTAATAAATATCACACCAGGCTTGAGATAGTGAGACTTTCTATGAACAAAAAGATTCATGAAAATCAAAAGTATGAGGACATTTCATCAAAATCACAATTAGTAAATTGTCTTAAAATTTCCCCTACTGAAATCTCACATTAAGAAAGTTGGCTGTTCAATTGGACGTGGCCAGTGCTGTGTTTCAGAAACAGCTCTGATGAGGTTGAGGAAGACAGGACAGATAGATGGGGGTAGTGGGGAGGGCAGAACCCCTAGACACGGTGAAGCCTGGATTAACCAATGGCTCTGGGAATGGAAAGGAGGTGGATGCTAGAGATTTTCTATGACTCAATGAGCAGAAACAGGGGCCAACTAGATACAGAGAGGAGGAAGAAAGAGAGAAGAGAATATTTACAAAGCCTCAGGAGTTTCCCGCTTGGACAGTTGGGTGAAAAATTGGGTTAATAAGTAACAAAATGCAAGCTAGATTTTGTATTTTCTATTGTACCAAGAACTTGCTATAGCATATCTCATTAATTCTCATGACAGCCTGATGAAACAGGTTCCTTAATTATCTTCACTTCACAGATGAATACATGGCGGTCCAGAGAGTTTAAGTAAAATAAACCCAAGATCTCCCAGTTAAGAAGTGGCAGAGATAGTTGAATTTGAAATCACATGCCTCTTCCTAACCGTTATGCCAAGCCAAGGTCATCAGATGCACAAGCACATGTACACATAGACGCATGGCGGAGAGGTCTACTGAGGCAGCACCAAGGCACAAAAGAGACGCCAACAATAGCCAGCATGCCTAGCCCAAGAAGTATTATATTTTCTGGAGAGGTGGGAGTCTCTGTCTCTGAGACAGTGCTGATCCAGCCCTACCCTCTGTAAATGGATTTTGGTGAACTGGATGATGCGGTCCAGCCAGCCAGCTGCCAGCTGTTGGTGAATTTCTTCAAGGAAGCTCTGCAGCCAACATCGAGGGCCAATTCTGCTCCAATTGCTTCCACTAAATCAAGAAGAAAATTGAAAAGATTGACAAATTCATGCACGGGTCCTGTGTGGAAGTCTGGAAAGGTGATGACTGTCGCCTCAGCCATGACCTTTATTTTCCATTAATGGACCTGGTTGAATGTCAGTTGTGTTTGAAGTTGCATAAAATGAACTGAAATAAGAGGGATAAACAGGAGCAGTTACAGGCCTTTTCTAGAGGTATTTGGAGTTGATTAAATAACATCATATACAAGGAAAGTCTTTGATCTTGCTCACAAATGGAAGATCAGCATTAAACCTAAGTGTTGACCTGCCTGGGGAGACTAAAGTGAGTTATTTTAAGCAACATGAAAATGGAGCTGATCTACATATCTTAGATCTAAAGAAACCGGTGAACATAATGAAGAGAAAGATTCACAATGCTTGTGATTTTCCTTTTGAGTCCTCTAAGTAGAGCAAAATTGGGGTCAAGAGATTGGACGTGAAGAAATAAAGGAAGAAACCACATTAGAGGATGAGGAGATGAGTCATGCAAAATTTTAGAACCAACAGTCGGATGTGTTCTGTCAAATTATATATTTTTTGGCTTGAAAAATTATAAGGGAAAACAATTCAATATTCTTAAACTATTTTTTTTTAAAGCAGCCTTGTAGTCCACTGTACTGAAGCATTAGGTAACAGTCCTCTAACCAGGATTGTTTTTTTATAACAAAACTAGGGGAGCTCTTACCATCTGGTTTCTGGAGCTGGCAATGACCTTCCTGTGGACTCTTCCATTTCAGAGAGAAACCACTGACCTCCAACAGGTTGCTGATCCTGGTGGAACTCCTTCAAATCTGAACTCTGCTCTTACAGAGGCACCCTAGATCCATTCCTGACTTTTGCAGATCGTTTTCTTTTCCTGTTTCTCTTTTCCCTTTTTTACTGCCCAGGGATTCTCTTCTCTTCTCCTACCAGATATTATTCCTCTTCATGACTTCAGCAACCATCTGTATATTCATTATTGCCAAAACTCTAACCCCAGTCTTGTCTGCTCACAAATATGTCCATGTCTTTACAGGGCATTTGTTACCTCTGAACAATTTTACTTAGACCTGCTATCCCAATCTCAAATACACCATATTAAAATTAATTTCTGAAGATATACAGATTGCCAGTAAGCACATGAAAAGATACACGACACTATTACTCATTAGAGAAATGGAAATCAAAACCACAGTTAGACATCATGTCACACCCACTAACAGGGTGATAATCAAAATGACAAATGCTAACAAGGGTTGGCAAGGATGTGGAGACCCTCCTACATTGCTGGTGGGAAGGTAAAATGCTGAAGCCACTTTGGCAAAAAGTTTGACAGTTCTTCAAAATGTTAAACATAGAATTGCCATATGACCAACAATTTTACTCCTACATATATGCCCAAGAAAAATTAAAACATGCATCCACAAAAAAGCCCCTGTACATGAATGTTCACAGAAGCATTTTCAATGAGAGCCAAAAAGTAGATATATTCCCAAATTTCTACTAACTACCAACTGATCAATGGATAAACAAATATGGTACATCCCCACAATGAAATATTATTCAGCCATAACAGGAAATAAAGCACAGATTTATGCTACAATGTGGGTAAATCTTGAAAACATTATGCTAAATAAAGAAGACAAAAGGTCACATTTGAATGATTCTGTACATATGATATATACGGAATAGACAAATCCATAGAGACAGAAAGTAGATTAGTAGTTTCAAGGGGCGAGAAGGAGGAGGAGTGGAAAGTGATTGCTAAAGGGCACAGGGTTTCTTTTGGAGATGATAAAAAATGTCTTGGAATTAGATAGTGGTATTGGTCATTCAATTTTGTAATTATACTAAAAATACCATATTGTACACTTTAAAGGGGTGATTTTTATGGAATGTGAATTCTATCTCAATTAAAACAACCACACTTATATACTGTGAAAATTAACTTTTTTTCCACAAAATGACTCTCTTTTTCAATATCTCATCTTCATTATCAACACTTGGTAACCTCGGGTACTCACGATTGAGCTCAGGGTACGCTATACCAATCTTTCTCAAATGTCCACTGTATGTAATGGCCCCAAAAGCTAACACCTATTGGACACTCAGGCCATTCTAGGTGTTCTTTGACATACTTTACATATATTAACTCATTTGACTTCTTCGACAACTCCCTTGAGTAGAGGAAAAATTCAGAACACAGAGGTTAACATGCCCAAGGTCACCCTTTTAGTAAATGCTGGGATGTTTCAGATTTCAGAGCCATATAACCTGACTCCTAAATTGATACTTTTTATCATTACACACTATTACCAACACTATACTGCATTGTCTTATACCGTTTAACATTTTTGATATTGTAAACTGTATGAGGTGTGTCTGGAAAGTATCCAGGCATTCAATATGAAAATGTAATATAACAATGGTTGGATACTTTCCGGACAGACCTTGCACATTTAGTCTTCAATCCCCTTTCCTGTTTCTTGAAGTACAACTCTTAAAATCTTTAGAATCTCCGCAGTGCAGTCTTTT
The DNA here is from genome assembly GCA_963575035.1 of Avahi laniger. NCBI lineage: Eukaryota > Metazoa > Chordata > Mammalia > Primates > Indriidae > Avahi > Avahi laniger. The sequence goes on along the minus strand of CAUYSK010011925.1, from coordinate 19,836 downwards.
GTATGCGTATGAGTTGACTGTGGCTGGTAGCCCCTAGGCAGAGTCAGGGTGGGGCTGGTCACCTGAAGGACCAAAGCAAGATTAGAGGGTTGGCACTTGCCGCCCCATCTCCCAACCTCTGAGGAGAGGAAAGGGGCCAAAGGTTAAGCTGATCACCAATGGCCAATGGCTTCATCGATCACGCCTACGTGATGAAGCTTCTGTAAAAACCCAAAAAAACTTGGGCTTATATGTAGGAGTAAAGTTGTTGGTCATATAGCAATTCTATGTTTAACATTTTGAAGAACTGCCAAACTTTTTGCCAAAGTGGCTTCAGCATTTTACCTTCCCACCAGCAATGTAGGAGGGTCCTCCACATCCTTGCCAACCCTTGTTAGCTGGACAGCGCAACACCTGGAGCACCTGGAGGCTGTTGTGTCTGGAGGGGGCATGTACGCACCGCAGTCCTTCCCCCATACCTCCCACCCTGCGCATCTTGTCATCTGTATCCTTTATAATAAACTGGTAACCTAAGTGTTTCCCTGAGCACACAAGGAAGGACCCATGGGATTCCCGATTCATAGCTGGTCGGGCAGATGCACAGGTAAAACAGCCTGAGCTGGCGATTGGCATTCAAAGTGGGGGGCAGCCTCACAGGACTGAGCCCTCGCCCAGAGAAGTCTGCAGCCACCTGCAGGTGGAGAGTATCAGGATGGGCTCGGACTGGTGGACACCAGCTGGTACCTGCTGCAGAAGTGATTTCTGCTTGTCAGTGAGGAGAAATCCCCACGCTTGGCCACAGAAATCCTCTGCACCGATTGTTGTTGAGTGAGAGAACAGAAAGACACTTGGAGTGTGTGTTTTGCACTCACACCATTAGCTCCTCCGTACTAGCGCGTGCCGAAAGAGGGAGCCTCGCTGGCAGTGGAGTTCTCAGAAAGCGTTTGGTGCTGTTATGACTATTATTCTTGCTGTTATTATCACTCTACCTGGATGCCACATGGGCAAGGTGGTGGATGGATGAGCTGGCCCCTGTTCCCAGGAAGCTTATTTCCTAGTAAACAGGTACACAAATACTGCCATACCGGTGTAACAAATGGCATGTGCTACACACTGTAGAAGAGCAGGAGACCTCTCTTGTCCTTTAAGTATAATATGAGAAGGTTAGCCTTGTAAAGGTACATGGAGGGGCTAGAACCTGCCACAGCAAAGGGAAGGTCTCTAGAGAGATCTCTAGGTAACAACTGTGTAGATAAATGTTATATAAACCCCTCTTTCTACTTTCCAAAGCCACCCTATATTCTCTGCAGCAGCAGGTAGAATGGGAGAGGAAAACACTACGGCCTGCATTTGCTCATATAATGACCCTTTTCTTAAATGGGTCTACCTTTTCCAGTCCAAAATCAGGGGTTAATAATCCATCTTCTTCCTCTAGGAAAGCCTCCTGAACACTTTACCCCATCTTGTTTTTTATTGTTTCTCTTAGAGCAATTCTTGAAGTGTGGTCCCCAAGACTAGTAGCAGCACAGCAGTAGCTGGGAGTTATTAGTAATGCAGATTCTCAGGCCTCCCATAGACCCACTGAAGCTGGAGCTGAGGCTCAGCAATTGTGTCTCATTGAGCTCTCCAGGGGATTCTGACACACGTAAGTCTGAGATCTGGGGACAGAGGCACCTGTTAGAAGAGGAGTCAGATCACACTTTCTTCAGCTCAGCATCATCTAGGTACTTCTCATCTCACTCCTGATACAACTAAGAATGAAGGAGCTGTGACGTCTTTCCAGCCTCCACATGTTCACTGGTTCCCCTTTGCTCTCTCTGATCCTACCCCCCTGGCCCATCACTGTCCCTGTCACTCACTTCACTCCAGTCACCGTGGCTTCCTTGGTGTTTCTAGAATGCACAAGGCTTACTCCTGTCTCAACACCACTGTTGGGGGTTGTTCCTTCTGCCTGGGACACTTCTCCCAAGACATCTGCATGGCTCCTGCCCTCACCTCCTGCAAGTCATTTCTCCTCTAGAGCCTGCCCTGGTCGTATGACTTGTGCCTAGGCCACCAAGACTACCCTTCTCTGCTTGGTGATTTTTTTCTCCATAACATTGCATATAACATCATGCATATTTTACTTCTTCAAATTTTATATTGCCTGTTAGAATATATACTCAACAAGATTAAAGATTTTGTTCCCTATTTTGTTCATTGATACAGTACTTGACCTATGCCATGATGAGTGGCCAATAAATGTGTTGAGTAAATAAATTTAGCCCTGATTTTTCTGTTCTTCCTTTGTTCACGAATGACATCATCCATCATACTCTTTGTTGCCAACTTGGTTGAAAACTCTGTGAAAAGAGATACCCCATCTTTGATGTCCGTTTTCCCCACTGTACTTAGGGGCATGTTGACAATTTAAAGAGGACAAGATACTCTTTGATTTAAGTCTGACCTTTTTGTCCCCTGGACTTGGGATCCCAGATAGAAAACCAATGCCATGGCCTGGGACACCCGAGCTTCTCCTTCCAGCTTTTCCAACACACAGCTCAAGCTCCACGCCTGCTTCCCCTCCTGGCCCAGCCATAATTTCCAGTCATTTCCCCTGACGTGCAAAGAATCTGCCTCTCGCTGGCTGCTCTCTCCAGCCCCAGGCTGTGCCTGCTCAGGCAGCCTCCATCTGTCCCTCACCCCAGTTCCAGCGACCCAGCATGACAGCTGAGATCCATAATTTATTGCTGCCCTTCTGCTGGGCCTTTTCTTTCTTTCTTTTTCTTGGGCATGGCTGGGGCACAGCAGGCCTTAGTCAGCACCATCGGAGGGGCTGCAGGTGTTTGGAAGAACCCCAAATGGAGGTAGTCTGAGCCCAGCATAGGGCTAGGATAAGTGATGTGAGATTCTGAATGTGCTTTATTACTTTAAACGGTGTCCTGGACTCTCTTTACTACCCTTCCGATTTGCACGTATAGTAAAACCACGTTATGTTCTTTGAAGAAATGTGAACACGGGATAAGCCTGAAAGCCCCCGAGAGTAGGGCCAGACAGCACGCGTGAATTGTCTTCTCAAACCTCAGTAGGCAATATGTGTTTTTAATAATCATCTGGTAATTAACAGCTGTGATTCAAAGCCTTTCATTTGGAAAAAATAATAATAATTTTACTTCCTGGTGCCAGGAGCCAGATGGGCAGCCAAAGAGAGAAGCCTCCAGCTACATATCAGACAAGTAGAGAAGGTGAGGTCCGTGGGCTCCCTGGCCACCCTGCACCTGGCACAACATCTGGACAGGAGAACAAAGCCATGGCCCACATACCTACACCCGCCACTTTTAGCACACTTGTCTACTTATTGCTAAATAGAGTACTGGTTTGTAAAAAGTGTAGACCCTCCCTCCTCTGACTTGTTCTAAATGACCTCTTTAAAAAGATGCACTGCCTGATTAAGTAATGTCAAACTGGCAAACTATTTTGAAGCATCACATGACCATGAATTCTTTATTTGGTTCAAAGAAATTGCTTTGGCCATTAGGCCTTCTAGCTGTTGCTACCGCTTCCCAGACAGCTCCCCGGCCCCTCCTGGACTCCCCTCCTGGGGGTCAAGGAGAAGCAAACCATCTTCCAACACCAGGTGTCTTTAGCAGATATTCTCAATGTCCTCATCACTCTCTCTCCTCGCCCTTTCTTTCTCATACACACTCACACACATATCTCTTTTGCTAAATATATTGGAGGATGGTAATGAGATAAAAGAGGAGGGAGACAAGAAGCAAACCATCTGGATGTATTTATATTACACTTCTCATTAAGTCCAGTGTCTGGTCTCTTAGAAGATTGGGGTATGATGGCTCGAGTTTATCTCTTGGCTGAAATATACTGGACATGGATTTTAGGACTCTCTTATCCTTTGCATAAAAAGAAAGAAAGAAAAGAAAGATGGAAAGAAGGAAGGAAGGAAAGGAAGGGATGGTCTTCTATAAGCTACCATCTTTATTCCTGTTTTTATTTGCTGTGTGTTTGATGTGAACCCATCATGGGGTGGCTACCACACAGCAAAGCCTTCATGGAGAAGACTGAATTCAGGCCCAGCTGCTGCACGATGCAGCCACTTGAGAGGAGGAGGATTGGTGGTCACTGATCCCCAGTGCTGCTCTATTCCATCCATCGTCAGGAACAACAGCAGAGCTACAGTTGCCATCCCAGCTCCGCTTTGAGGGGCTTAATGTGGCGATGGTTGCCATGGCAAACAAGCTTAAAACACCACTGGATAATGTGAATGGCGGAAGATAATGCTTCCTAACTTTTAACGGCTAGACTCTGAAAAGAGGATTTTTGTATTGCCGTTGTGAAGCGGGAAGAACCACAAAGTGAGGACCAGGAGAAATGGATCTCAGTCTCAGATTAGCAAGTAAATGACCATGTGGCCCTGGATAGCATGCTATTTAACCTCTCTGGGCACAGCCGTTCCTCCTCTGAAAACTTAAGAAGTAGCAAAAAACACGCTAAATGATGAAATTATAAGAAAGTAATAATGTAAGTCATGGCCAAAGAGTTGGAATCTTGTCCCTCCTCTCCATTAACCAACAGAGAGACTATAGCTCTTTCGCTTAATGTTTCTGGGTCATCATTTTCTCATTGGGACAATCAAAGATTAAAGATGCACACAGTGGATGTTGTGTTTGTGTGATTCCAACAGTAGGTAAAGAAGAGCCGGTATTTCAGACCAGCAAATCACAGTGGGAGAGAAGAAACAGCTCAGGTGGCCATGCAGTGTCCTTGTTTACAACTTATTCACCCTGGCTGTGACTGTCACTTCTCAAGTGCCCTGGAGCTCCCTCCAAGTGTGCTGAAGCTATACCAGATGAGTCAAGCATCTTATTGTGATTCTTACCATGGTCCTGCTCATCACCTGGATCCATTAGAAAGCAGAAAATGAAATACCAAGAGTATATTGACTCTCATTGGTAGATTATCCCTCATCTTTCTCCTTCACTCTCTGTAGAGATTAGCCAAGATCTTGAGCTCCACGTGTTTCTAAACGAAAACATGGATTCAATTATTTCTGTGCATGAAGAGTGACCTTGGAAACTTGCTGCATAGTTATGAGTGCATATGAAAGGAATATCACCAAAGGTTTCCTTTTGGCAGTCAGGAAATAGGCAACCTGTCATTTTTCAGCCCAAACAATTCATTCTTACTGATTGCGGTTTGGGAGAAAAATTTCCCTGAGTACAGCAAGCTGGTTTGCATGTCTAGAACCTTGCAGAATATTATTTAAGCACTTAATGGTATTGACACAGTAGAGATCAGAGGAATGAAAGAATAATTAAAATAATTATAATTTTACTTGTCTGTGTTATTATTTATTGGATGTTAACTGTATGCCAGGCATTGTGCTTGATGCCTTATAAGAATGATTTTCTTTAATCTTCACAGCAATCCAAGAGATAGGCAATGCAATCCTTAATGCACAGATTAAAAGATGGAGATGTGATTTAGGGAAGTTAAGTAACCTGACCAAAGTCATACGACTCTTTGGCAAATGAAGGTAACACTCAAATCCATACATATTTGACTCCAAAGCTAGTGCTCTTAGTCATTACACATATTTAATATTTATTAAGCACTTATGTTGCTGGCCAATGTGCTAAATCTATTATAAACATTATCTCATTTGTGATCACAAAAACCTAATGAAAGAGGCATTGTCATCCCCATGTTATAGATGAGAAAACTGAGGCTCTGAAAGTTTCAGTAACTTGTACAAGGCCATCCCTCCAGGAACTAGAGGAATCAGGAATCTGCCTCGTGACTTTTTGACACCATTGTAACTGTGCCCAGATGAAATCTGAGAAGAACAAGGGTAGCATCACAACATAAAGGAAAGAGAAATCCTGTAGTCTCCTGGGTTCCAGTAATAATAATACTGCTGCTAATTAGCTGAGTTACCCTGGTTTCCTATGGTCACTTATCCTAATTTGGCAGGAGGTTTCTCTGGAAGGGCAACAATATTAGGTATTTTAAAAGATATTTTCTATTGTTCTTTCTAGTGCTAAAACATTGATTTAATGTACAATGATTTTTTAATAGGAAAGTAAAACAATTCCCATTAACTCTAAATAAGAAAGTATTTCTATATTCAAATGAGGAAGGAAAAGATGATAATAATAGTAATAATTTGGGTACTTGCCATGGACCAAACATTCATGTAAGTGCTCTCCTCATTTAACCCTCATAAAAACCCATCAGTTAGGTACTTATTACCACCTTCATTTTATCAATGAGAAAATTGAGGCAGAGAGAGGTTAAATAATTTACCCAGACTCTTATAGATAATAAGTAGTGGAGACAGGTTGTGAACTCAGACAGCTTATTTCATAGTCCACACTTTTAACCACTATCATATGCTGCCTCTAGAATCAGAATAGTTCGTTAGCCTAATGGCAATCAACGTGCTGCTCAACTGTGTTGGGGATGTTGAAATGTGTGGTGGAAGGAGTTCAAGCCTAGATGGTGGGCAGAGGTGGTTTTGAACCTCAAACTTGCTACCATCACTAGATTGCCAGCATCCAGAGTACTCCCAATAAGGAATGAGAACCTAGTTTGATTTATTCCCCTGTCTCCTTCATTACCTACAATATATACCTGTTGAGTGAATGAAGAATGACTTTCCGGGTAGAGCCAGCCTTCCCAACTATGTGTGTCAGATTCCAAAGCCCAAGAGCTTTCTGTTTTCCAGGGCTGCCTCACAGAATAAATTAGGTATAGACCTGTATAAAGGTAAGGATTCTTCAGACAGCATAATCAAAGATCTGAGGATTTGAAGGTAAACACATTGCATCTAACAAGGTGCCTGGCCCCTCTCAGTCTCCATTTCGTTCTCCATAAATTTGAAGTCATGTTGTCGTACATGCTTGCTGTGAGAATTAAAAGCAACATCCTATGTCAAGCACCTAGCACGATACCTGAAACAATGTAGGCACACAGTAATCATTAACTTCTCAATTGCCTTTCTAAAAACACATCAAGTGAAACAGTAATGTCAGTAGCCTGTGTTGATTATCTCCATTTTTGGATCATGGTGTATTTTGCTCTAAGAAAACACCCCTGAAACACCAGGGTGGTGGGCTTATATTTCCTCCCACAAAGGTTTTTAAAGCATTTTACAGGAAAAAATACATGCATGGTGAGCACAAACATCAGTGTCACCTTGCAACAAAGGAAGTCCACCATCTGGGCACAGTCAGACCAAAGTAATTTCCAATTATCTTCAACTTGCACCCTTGTGAGTTTCGCCTAAAGTTGAAGCTGTTGTTCCTTTTCCACTTAGATCCTGGAGAGTGAATTTCCCCGTGGATGTAATGCCTGATGACTTGGCTGCTCAACCCCCATTACCACTGATGGAGCACAACAGGACGCTTAAAATAAGCAGGGTCCCCTTGGCCTTCATAAATGCCTCCATACTTAGCGAATAAGTAGCACGTTTAGCTTGGAATCACGGGCATGAAATGGCTTGTTGTCAAGTTCCTACATCACCCAGAGGACCATTCTGAAACTCATCATTTCTCCTGCTCGGCCTCCTGAGGCACCGTTCCCTCTACAGCACTGAGCCTGCAAGGCTACCGGGCCTCCTGCCTCTGTTATGAGCGCCCTCCCTGTGCCCTTCCTATGTTTTTCCCTGCCTTCCACTGCTGTGGGTTATTAGGAGCTCTATCCTCGCTCCTGTCCCCAAACATTCTCTCTGACATTATGGAACTGGCACAGCCAAACATGGAGGATTTACGCATGATTTCTCCTAGATTCAAGAGCAAAAAGTGGACATCCAGTTCTGGCCAAGAGGGAATAACAGAGACCTGATTACCTTCCCACCTGAAACAGCAAGAACAACAACGAGAGAGACAAAACACGTGAATCAGAGGTTGTCGGGACACTGGATGTCAGGCAATGAAGTACAATCATTCCTGGGAGACAGAAAACAGCTGAGGTGAGTCCTGTGGTTGTCCCAGCTAACCTCCTGGAGAGCGTTTCCAGGCCTGATACAGGGAGGGGTGAGTGGGTGGAGCTCTGAGAGCTCCCTGAATTGAGCAGCTGAGAATCCAGGAAGTTCAAGACAATTACCGTCCTCAGAATAGAGCACCAGGGAGGAGACACCTGCACAGAGAGAGAATTCCAGAGGTCTGCAGAGGGTCCCCTTGGGTATTGAGTAGAGTACTGATCAGCGCATGTGTGTGATAAAACTCTCCAAAGCTAAGCAAAGAACCTTCCCAAAGGATTGGTGGGAACATTTCCCCACACTCACACTGAGCCAGGAATAGTGCCTGTTCCTACCAGACAGAGTAAAAACTAAATTATTCATGAGGCATTGAGCAGGGCACTCATGAGTATCTTATGTCAGTGGTGGACCCTAAGAGTAAACATTGTTCTGATCTCACCTAACAGATCTTAAAGGCAAGATACAATATAAAATGAATTTGTGGTTAAAAACCCTCCCGCAAATAACAACAACAAAAAAAAAACTTGTAAGCTCAGATGGCTTCAATGGTGAATTCAACCAAACATTTGAAAAAGAAATAATATAAATTATACACAAACTCTTCCTAAAAATTGAAGAAGAGAGAATAATTTTCAGTTCATTCTATCAGGTCAGCATTATCTGGAAACAACAAAACTGGAAAAAAGACATTACAAAAAACTAAAACTACAGACTAATATCCCCCATGAACATAGATGCAAAAAATTCTGAGCATAGTTTTAGTAAATTGAATCTAAAAATATATAAAAAGTATACATCAGGACCATGCAAGTTTTATTCCCAGAATACAAGGTTACTTTAACATTAAAAAAATCAATCAATGTAATTTATCATATTAACAGTTTAAAATGAGAAGATCATATGATTATCTCAATGGATAAAGAAAAAATCATTTGACAAACTCTAACATCCATTCTTGAAGTTTTTTTTAAAAAAAACCTCTCAGCAAATTACAAGAACTTCCTCAATCTGATAAAGAGCACAGTAAGAAAAACATACAGTTACCAGCGTATCTACAGATAAAGGACTGATGCTTTCCCTGTAAAATGAAGACCAGGACAAGGCTATCCATTCACATGACTTCTATTTAACGCTGTACTGAGGTTCTAGCTAACGCGATAAAGCAAGAAGAAGAGAGGAAAGGCATCACATCCACTTTGGAAAGGAAGAAGCAAAACTGTCATTTGTAGATTACACAATTGCCATCATAGGATATCTGATGGAATCCATAAAAACTACTAGCACTAATGAGTGTAGCACTGTTACAAGATAAGAAATTTTATATAATAATCAATTGTATTTTTCTATACTAGCACTGAACAATGTGAAATTGAAATTTAAAAAAAATGCCATTCAAAAAAGTCATTGAAAATTTAAATACTTGGTGGTAACTTCAACAAATGATATTCATGGCTTGTACATGGAAGACTACAAAGTAGCAAGAAAGAAATTAAAGAAGACAATTTAAATTAAAGAAATTAAAGAAGGCAAATAGAGACATATACTGAGCTAACCAATCGTAAGACTAATATTGTTAAAATGTCATTTGCTCCAAATTCATCTATAGATTCAATTCCAATCTAAATACCCATAGATTTTTTTAGCAGAAACTGACAAGCTGATTTTAAAATCCATATGGAAATGCAAAAGACACAGAATAGTCGAAAGAATTTTGAGAAAAGAAAACAAAATCTGGAGGTGTAACACTATTTGATTTAATGAATTTGTTTATAGCTCTAGTAATCAAGAGTGTAGTATTAGCATAAACATAGAAAAATAGATAAGTGGAACAAAACGGAGTCCAGAAATGGACCGACACTGACAAGGACAACTGATTTGATAAAGATGACAAAGCAGTCCAGTAGGGAAAAGATAGTCTTTTCTATAAATGACACTGGAACAATTGGATGTCCATATTTTTTTAAAAGTGTTTCAATTCATGCTCTTTTCCATATATAAAAATCAATTCAGAATGGATCAAAGACATGTAAAAACTGTCTAGAAAAAAGAATAGAAAAAAATCTTTGTGACCTTGGGTTGGGCAATGATTTCTTAAATAGGACACAAATCCATAAATTATAAAAGAAAAAAATTAATAAGTTGGACTTCAAAAAAATTTAGAATTTCTGTTCTTCAAAGGGCACTATCAGAAGAACAAAAGATCAGTCACAAACCGGGAAAAAATATTTCAAATCATGCATCTGATAAAGGACTTGTGTTTAGAATGTATAAAGAACTTTCAAATATCAATAATAACAAATTTTTAAAAATAATAAAAACTCTGAAAACATTTGAACAGATACTTCATCATAGAAGACATACAGTTAGAAGTATGCACACAAAAAGGTGATGAAAATTATTAGTCATTAAGAAAGTGCAAATTAAAACCACAACGGCATACCACTACACACCCATTAGAATCGTCATAATTAAAATTCCAAGTGTTGGAGAGTCTAGGTTGGAATTTTAACTCTCATGTACCGCTAGTGGGAATGTAACCTGCTTATGAAATGTAACCATTTCATAAAACAGTTTAGGAATTTCTTAAAAATCTACACATATACCCATTATATTACCCAGCTACTCCATTCTTAGGTATTTACCCAAGAGAAATAAAGCCATATGACCATGTACTATGTTCTGAAGATTTCTGTCCACCTCAAATTCATATGTTGAAATCCTAACTCTCCAGGTGATGGTGTTAGAAGGTGGGGCCTTTGGGGAAGTGATTAGGTCACGGGGATGGAGTTCCCATGAATGGGATTAGCATCCTTATAAAAGAGGCCCAAGGGAGCTTGTTTAACCTTTCCGCCATATGAGACACAGCTAGAAAGTGCCATCTATGAACCAGAAAGTGAGTCCTCACTAGACACCAAATCTGCTGGCATCTTGATCTTTAGATGTCCCAGCCAACTGTGAGAAATAAATTTCTATTGTTTATAAACCATGCAGTTTATGGCATTTTGTTATAGAAGCCTGAATGGACTAAGAACACCACACAACGATGGGTTTATGAATGCTCAGAGCAGCTTGATTTTTACTAACCCCAAACTGGGAACAATTCAGATGTGCATCAATCAGTGAATGCATAGTGCATTGTGGTATATGCACACTGTGGAATACCACCAGCGATGAAAAGGAATGAACTATTGATAAATGCAACGATATGAATAAATCTCAAAACAATTATTCTGCGTGAGGAAAGCCAGACAAAAGTAAGTACATACTGTGTGGTTCCAAATACAAGAAATTCTAGAAAATGCAAACTAATTTACGGTGACAGAAAGGAGGTGAGATGTTGCCTGGGGTGTGGGGTAGGAGGAGAGGGCGCTGACAGGAACGAGGGATTACAAAAAGGCAAGAGGAGACTTTTGGCTTGGTGGACACGTTCACTATCTTAACTGTGGCGATGATTTCACAAGTGTACACATATGTCAAAACTTAACAAGTTGTACACTTAAAATACGTGCAGTTTATTGTACCTCAGTAAAACTGTTAAACATGTACATTAAAATAGTAAAGGATGACTGGTGGAGGAAATAGACTGAAATGCTAAAAAAAATCCACCTATTTGTCCCATAGCCACCTTTGACCTAGGTTTTCCCCAACCTCTGCAAACTGCCTTGCCTTTGGGAAGCATGGCTGGATTCATTGCACAAGGAACCTACGATTTCCCTGCTTCAATCCTGCTGTGTGTAGGAATCGCAGCTCTGTAACTGCCTCCCTCTTTCCATTGCCTCTTTCCCTGGTATGAATCTAATCTTCAAAAAAGCTGTATTTACTTCTGAAACAATATGCAGAAAGCATCTAATAGCCTCTGGAGTAGGGTTAATTGTGTCTCTCCCCAACAAAAATATATATATTCAAGTCCTAACCTCTGGTAGCTGTTAGTGTGACCTTATTTGGAAATACAGTCTTTGCAGATGTAAGCAAGTTAAGATGTGGTATTATGAGCTCAATTCTGTCCCCACAAAATTTATGTTTAAGCTCGAATCCTCAGTACCTCAGAAAGTGACTATATTTGGAGATAGGGCTTTTCAAAGGTGATTAAATTAAAATGAAGCCACTAGGGTGGGTCCTGTTCCAATATGACTGGTGTCCTTATAAGAAGAGAAAATTTGGACACACAAAGACATACCCGAAATTTGCTATCACAGAGGAAAGACCATGTGTGGGCACAGTGAGAAGGCAGCTGTGTACAGGCCAGGAAGAAAGGCTTCAGGAGAAGCCAAACATTTGAGAACTTGATCTTGAACTTCCAGCCTTCATAACTGTGAAAAAATAAATTTATGTTGTTTAGGCCACCTAGTCTGCAGTACTTTGTTATGGCAGCCCTAATAAACTAATACATGTAGTCACACTGGATTAGAGTGGTCCCCAAACCTAGTAATTAGAACCTTTAGAAGGGAAAGGACAGGAAAACTTGGATACAGACACACAGAGAGGACAGTGTCACGTGCAGACAGAGGCAGAGATTAGACTGATGTGTCCACGAGCCAAGGAACATCAAGGAATGCTCATGACCACCAGGAACTAGGAAAACAGCTGGAACACACTCTCTTTCACAGCCTCCAAAAGGAACCAACCCTGCTGGCGCCTTGATTTTGGACTTTCAGTCTCCAGAACTGTGACAGAATAAACTTCTACTGTTTTAAGCCACCCACTCTGTGGTAATTTGTTACAACAGCCCTAGAACACTAATACAGATTCCCAGAAACCATTTTTCCTTTGTTCCTTTTGGTAATAGAAACCACTTCTCCCTGTCTCCAGTTGCAACAAGGCATCCAGCTATGCACCTGTAGACTACATTTCCCAGATTTCTTGCAGTAGGTTTGATCATGTGACCAAATTAGAGCCAATGGCATAAGACCAAAGGAGGCATATGTTGCTTGCCTTACGTTCTTCCTTCCTCCTTGCTAACCAGGAATTGGTGATACAGGCGTGCCTCAAGCTATTACTGGTTGTGTTCCAGACCACTGCAATACAGTGAATATAGGAATAAAGCAAGTTGCATAAATTTTTTGATTTCCTAGTGAAAATAAAAGTTATGTTTACACTATACTGTAGTCTATTAAGTGTGCAATAGCATTATGTTTGAGAGAACAATGTACATATCTTAATTAAAAATACCTTATTGCTGTAATATGCTAAGGATCATTTGAACTTTCATTAAGTCATTATCTTTTTGCTTGGGAAGAGTCTTCCCTCGATGTGATGGCTGCTGACAGATCAGGGTGGTGGTTGCTGAAGGTGGAGGTGGCTGTGGCGATTTCTTATAGAAAGACAACAAGGAAGTTTGTCACATCAATTGACATTTCCTTTCACGAAATAGCTTCTGTAGCATGAAGTGCTGTTTGATAGCGTTTTACCCACAGCAGAACATCTTTCCAAATTGGATTTAGTCCTCTCGAACCTTGCAGCTGCTTTATAAACTAAGTTTATGCAATAATCTAAACTTTTTGTTGTTATTGCAACCATGTTCACAGCATCATCACCAGGAGTAGATTCCATCTCAAGAAACCATTTTCTTTGCTCATGCATAAGAAGCAGCTCCTCATCTGTTCATGTTTTGTCATGAGATGGAAGCAATTCAGTCGCATATTCAGGGCTCACTTTTAATTTTAGTTCTCTTTCTGTTTCTACCACATCGGCAGTTACTTCCTCCACTGAAGTCTTAAACACCTTAAAGTCATCCACGATCCATGAGGCTTGGAATAAACTTCCAAACTCCTGTTAATGTTGATATTTTGACCTCTTCCTATGAATTATGAATGGTCTTAATGGCATCTAAAATGGTGAATTCTTTCCAGGAGCTTTTCCATTTAATTATTCTAGATTCATCAGAGGAATTACTATCTGTGGCAGCTATAGCCTTACAAAATGTATTTCTTAAATAATAAGACTTGAAAGTTGAAGTTACTCCTCAATCCATGGGCTGCAGAATGGATCTTGTGTTGGCAGATATATAAGCAACATTAATCTCCTTGTGCATCTCCATCATAACTCTTAGGAAACCAGATGCATTGTCAATGGGCAGTAATATTTTTTTTAAAAAAAAACTGTTCCTACCAAGCAATGGGCAGTAATATTTTGAAAGGAATCTTAGTAGGGCTCGACAGTGGGCTTAAAATATTCAGTAAACCACATTGTGTACAGATGTGCTATAATCCAGTCTTTGTTTTTCTCCATTTATGGAGCACAAGCAGAATAGATTTAGTGTAATTAATTCTTAAGGGCCCTAGGATTTTCAGAATGATAAATGGACAATGGCTTCAACTTAATGCCACTAGTTGCATCAGCCTGTATTTTGAAGCTTTGAATATAGGCATTGACTTCTCCTCTCGAGCTATGAAAGCTCCAGGTGGCATCTCCTTCCAATATAACTCTGTTCTGTCTACATCAAAAATATGTTGTTTATGGTAGCCACCTTCATCAATCGGCTTAATCTTCTGGATACTTGCTGCGGCTTCTGCATCAGCACTTGCTGCTTCATCGTGCACTTTCATGTCACAGAGACGACTCCTTTGCTTAAATCTCAGGAGTCAACTTCTGCTAGCTTCAAACGTTTTTTCTGCAGCTTCCTCATTTCTCTCAGCCTTCGTGAAATTGAAGAGAATTAGGGTCTTTCTCTGGATTAGGCTGTGGTTTAAGCGATTGCGTGGTTAGTTTGAGCCTCTATCCAGACCACGCAAACTTTCTCCACATCAGCAATAAGGCTCTCTTACCTTCTTATCATCTGTGTGTTCGCTGAGTAGCACTTTCAGTTTCCTTCACGAGCTTTTGCTTTGCATTTACAACTTGGCTACTTGTTTGGCACAAGAAATCTAGCTTTCGGTCTGTCTCAGCTTTCAACACGCCTTCCTCACAAAGCTTAATCACTTTTAGATTCTGATTTAAAGTGAGAGATATGCAGCTTTTCCTTTCACTTGAACACTTAAAGGCCATTGTAGGATTAGTAATTGGTCTAATTTCAATATCGTTGTGTCTCAGGGAATAGGGAGGCCCCACGAGAGGGGGAGAGACAGGGGAACGACCCGTCCGTGGATCAGTCAGAACACACACAACATTTATCAATTAAGTCTGCTGTCTTACAGGGCATGGCTTGTGGTGCTCCAAAACAATTACAATAATAACATCAAAGATCACTGATCACAGATCACCATAACAGATGTCACAATAATGAAAAAGTTTGAAATACTGTGAGAATTAACAAAATGTGACACAGAGACACAGAGAAAGCACCTGATACTGTAAAAATGGTGCCCATACACCTGCTCCAGGCTGGGTTGCCATGAACCTTCAATTTGTGAAGAGCCCAATATCTGCAAAGCACAATCAAGCGAATAACAATGAAACAAGATGTGTCTAATTAGAGCACTCAAGAGATCAAGCATCGGGAATGACACAAGCTCTGAGCAGCCCTAGCCCACCTACTTATAAACTGTCAGGTGAGGGAGAAATAAAACTCTATCTTATTTAAGCCACCGTGTCTGGGAGTGTCCTGTCCCCCACCTAAAACCACGTTCCTACTAATCATCCTTTTTTGTATTTTATACCATAAGGTCCTCATGTTTGTTGTTGCAAACATTCCTGAAGCACCAGCATAGTTTTATGCATAAATATTAATAGATCTCACCTCTTTATATCATTAGAAGGGCATTTGTTTGGCAAGTGTGATTCTAAAACTGTTTCAGCTTACAAAATTAAGGCACCTATTTCAACAGATATCAACAAGCATGTATCAGGTAAAATAGCACCACTCAAACCTTGTTTTTCAGCCATGGGAAATAACGAAGATTGTGGAAGTTGGGCATGCCTCTGTACAGGGACAAGAGCAACATGCTATCAAGTGTATCTTGGACAACATGGGGTAGAGGTGGACTAGGGTGGACCAGAGAAGGACAACTCTATACGAAGAGCTCAGACACAGGCCTTACATGTGTGCTGCTCCCGATGGTGCATGTGTTTATCCCATGACACAGCATATTAACCTGATTCTAAAATCAGGGGAGCTAGCCTGAGTAGGACTTGGAAATACAAAGAAAAAAGGACAAGGTTGAGTACTGGTAGGAGGAAACATACTTCTGCAGAGATAAAAGAGAAAAGGAAAACATGCTAGAAGGAAAAGGGGAAAGTTTTCCAGGCACTGGTTCTCCAAACATTATGAAAGAATGAATTGAGCCCCGAGAAGTTAAGAAAATAACTTGCCACACAATTGCTCCTGGTGGCAGGAGTGTTAATGTGGCATTTAACATTTGGACTTCGCTTATTAGCAGAGGATAAGCAGGGACAGCCAGGCTGGACCACGTGGATACGGGAAGACAGCAAAGTAAATGGTTGGAAACAGAACTTTGTCACAGCTAGTGACAGCAATACCCTTTTGTACTTTGCAGGGTTGTTAACTTCTCTTTCTCTCTGTTTTACTTGTATATGACATTGTGCAGTTTATATTTAGAACGTGGACTTAACTATTTTCTATTTTGTTGACTACAAATTTGCATTTCTTTATAATCACACACCCAGTGTGTGGCATGAATCCTTGCTTTCCCATACAAAGAGAGACTACATCCCTGGCCTTGTAATTTTCTAATGAGGCAGTTGGTGACAGCGACAGAGGATGAGACTGAGTACTCAGGGACATGTGCTCCACCAAGGACAGACCTTCGCTTCCACCCCTGACCAGCCGGGGCCCCCTCTCTGCCACTTCAGGGAAATCCACTTCCGTCAGACCACAATGCCCAAAATTCCACAAAAAAGCTAGTTTACCTCGCTTTTCTTTTCTTTCCTTTTTCCTTCCTTCCTTCTTTTTTTTTCTTCTTTTCCTTGTTTCTTTGTTTTTTTTTTCAATTTTCACTTGTTTCTGTCATACAGTAAAATATATCTACTGCAGAAAATTTGGAAAATATGAAGAAGAAGAAGGAAGAGGAGGAGGAGCAGAGGACAATGACAACAAAAGTCATCTATTACCCACCAGTCACGGACGACTGTCCACATTTTGTGTTGTTGATACGTACCTGTGTATATACGTGGTGATTTCTGTCTATCTATAGTGTGTGTACATATTATACATATATACACACGTACACATTTATAAATACACACATACAAGTATGTGCTAAGTCCTAGAAGTGAACAGCAGAACTCCTCTTCTTAAGGACTGTTTGCCTTTAGCTGGGAGACTATCTTGAGGGTACAAATGCTGGGAAGAGAAAAGACAGCAAAGGCCTGTGCAGCCAAACTGCTGTCGAGACAACTGGAGGCTTCATTTCTATTCTGGAGAACTAAGGAGTGCGAGGAAGAAGGAAAAGGAAAGAGGCCTTGGAGGGGAGGGAACCAGTGAAGTGTCCAGACACTCCTTGATGGGCAGAGGGGGTCGGCAAAAGGACTTCTAGAAAGAAGAATCTATAAGTCATTTTCAAGTTGTTTGCAGAGTGGCATGAGACGCCATGCTTCTAGGTAACTCGTAAATGCCTTTATCAAAACACGTCCTTCATACCACAGCCTTGGATGTGCGGAGGCTTTGGAGTAGTGAATCAGAATGATCTGGAAGGCTCGTAAACCATAGATTGCTGGGCTCCACTCACCGGAGTTTCTGATGCATTGAGTCTGGGGTGGGGCCAGAGAACCTGCATTTCTTACAACTTCTCAGCTGCTGCTAGTGGTGCTGGTCCGGGCATCACACTTTGAAAACCACTAGACTCATGAATTAAAGCAAAGAGACAGAATCCCAGGTTTGAGTAGATAGCAGGACAGAAATAAGATAACTGCCAGAATCGCAACCAAGAATAAGAATCCAGTAGGAGGCTGGATAAAACTGTGGCCACAG
Organism: Avahi laniger; assembly: GCA_963575035.1. NCBI lineage: Eukaryota > Metazoa > Chordata > Mammalia > Primates > Indriidae > Avahi > Avahi laniger. The sequence goes on along the minus strand of CAUYSK010011925.1, from coordinate 2,014 downwards.
TGGTCTCTGAGAAAGCAGCCTTTCCTCCTCACTCCCTGCTCTCCTCAGCCACGGGGTGTGGACTGGCGGGGCTTCTGTTGATGGGCATGGTGGCATCACCTTGAGTACGTTATTTGGTGTTATACACTTCATTGGGCAAGATATCACGGGCCTTTCCTATGTCATTAAGCAGTTTTTGAAAACTAATAAGAGGAATTGTAGACTATCTGTGTGCCGACGAGAGTGATCCGGGAAAAGGAGAAGGCGGGTGGTATTGGGTGATGGCATCCACAGGCTTGCTGCTGAGTCCTCACCGAGGGAGCAGTGCCTGGGTCAGCGGGGTGGAGGGCCTAAGGCTTGGGTCTGCAGGTGTGCTACTGTATCCTGGAGTCAGAGGAGCTGGCCTAGCACTGGCATAGGCCTGGAGACTAAGTCTGTAAAGACAAATTTAGAGCTGGGTTCTGTGGACACCAGCCTGCTCAGGATTGATCATGGGTCTTGGATTCATAGGGACCAGCTGGAGCCTGAGGGTGCAAGGGCAGGCCTGGGACCTGAGGCCACATGGGCCAGCCTGGGATCTGGAGTCACAGGAGCTGGCCTGGTGCTGAAGCGAGACTGGGGGCTGATTCTGTGGGGCTCAGCCCAGAGGCTGGGGTGAGGGAGACCCGCCTGGCACTGGGATGGCCTAGAGCCTGGGGCTGCGGGGGGAGGGCCTGGAATTGGGGTTCCCTGGGGCTGGACGGGTTCTGGGATCTGTTGTGAATCAGAGACTAGCTCTCCTTCACTCATGCGAGGTTCTCTCTCCACACTGGACTGCGTGGCTAGGGGAGGTGTGACCCGGGCACTGTGCGGCTGTCCTTTCCACCCGCTTCGCTGCGCCCTTTCTTATTTCTGTGCTCAGTGCTCCAGCCAGGTGCCGTGGTCTCCTATCTGGACCCCTTAGAGCCCTTGGGAAGGTATTGTCATGTGCGCATTGCTGCTCCAGCGGCGTTTCTGTGAAGAGACAAGAGCTGGAAGCTCCTCCTCTGCCATCTAGTTGACATCACTGTTTGTAAATTTTATGATGTTTGACATGCAGAAAGATTTGATCTTAATGTAGCCAAATTCACCAATCTTTTCTCCATGATTTATGTCATTGCTTTTGGGCATAGACAGCCTCTCCTTTCGGAATCCCCACATAGAAGTTTTATATTTAAAACTTTTATATTAAGACACCTAGGTTTTAAAAAAATTTTCTAGAGAACCCCAAGGATTCAACCAAGAGGCTACTGGAACTTATAAATGAATTCAGTAAAGTTTCAGGATACAAAATCAATACACACAAATCAGAGGCTTTCATATATGCCAACAGCAGTCATATCGAGAACCAAATCAAAGACTCAATTTCCTTCACAATAGCAACAAAGAAAATAACATACTTAGGAATATATTTAACTAAGGAAGTAAAATACCTCTACAGGGAGAACTATGAAACACTGAGGAAGGAAATAGCAGAGGACGTAAACAGGTGGAAAACCATACCATGCTCGTGGATTGGTAGAATCAACATTGTTAAAATGTCTATATTTTGATCAGGTCACATTTATTTATTTTGGTTGTTGCTGTGATTGCCTTTGGGATCTTCATAAATTCTTTGCCTAGGCCATTGTCTAGAAGAGTATTTCCAACATCTTCTTCTACAATTATAATTGTTTCTCTCCTTAGGTTTAAATCTGTTACCCTGCATGTGTTCATTTTTGTGAGGGGTGAAAGGTGTGGATCCTGGTTCAGTCTTCTGCATGTGGCTATCCAGTTTTCCCAGCACCATTTATTGAATAAGGATTCTTTTCCCCAGTGTATGTTTTTGTCTGCTTTGTCAAAGATTAGACGGCTATATGTGGACGGTTTTATATCTGGGTACTCAGTTCTGTTCCACTGGTCAATGGCTCTGTTTTTGTGCCAGTACCAAGCTGATTTTAATATTACAGCTTTGTAATAGAGTTTGAAGTCTGGCAGTTTAATGCATCCTATTTTAATTTTATTACCTAGAATTGTT